>JABVXU010000326.1:0-63081 GCA_013365365.1 Cruorifilaria tuberocauda
AAATTTCTTTTTACCAAAAAAAAATTCAACGAATTAGTAAACAAAAACAAAATCCGCAATAATTAGCGTCGATAAAAATAATTAGTAAAAAAATTAGAAATTCGAGAGGTTAATGAAGCTCTCTCACCTGTGCGGCCTATCTCCTCGAGAGGTGAAGCGGAGCGACGGAGAACGGATGGCGGCCTCTCCGCTACCGATTCGTACGTCGCTGTCGACGTCGATGGGCCTTCTTCAGCTGACGCATACATCGTCCCTTCCATGAACGACGTGGGCAGAACCTGCGATGTACTACACCTGAAAGGCATGCATTGAGAAAAGAAATAATAAATGGAAGAATTAATGTGTCAACAACTTCTCTCTAATAAAAACTTGGCAAAGTTTAAAATTAAGTTTTACCTGTCAGGTATGTAGTACAATTCGGCTTCTTCGATTCTGCCCACTAGTTCGAGCCGCCTCCGTTTCACAGCTCGTTCGTTAAAAACGGCTTTGGTCGCCCTGGGGCACCACTCTAACGAGTGGAGCTCCATCGTCGCCGTAATTTCTTCGACGGAGGCGGCTTGTGGCATCCGGACAAAACGGCCACATTTGTGGCAGAAGCCTGAAAATGAAACAGAAATACCAAAATTGTCTCATCTCAAGTTAACACTATGGAAAAATCGATAAAAACCTTTTCCAAAAAATGCAACAAAATTGAACTTACCGTTTTGTGTATGCGTCTTCGCCGCATGGATCCGCCATCCCTTCAGTGTCCCAAATTCTTTGGGGCACATTCTGCACGCTGAAAATACAAACATTTTCGAAACAACGATCGATATTTTCAAATTCATTATTTCATTAATAATTTAAATAGATTTATGTTAAACGATTGCTTCCGTGGGCTTATCGAAAGTTTCATAGAAATAATGCACAATAATGAAATAAAATTAAATTTACCAATTTTAGCCGATCCATCGGCGTGTCGGATTACTTCGTATGGATCGGCTTCCGGCAAGACCAGCAATTGTTGGTAGTGGTCCGGTAGTTCTTCCACTGCCGGAGCGTGGAAGGACTCCGGGCCTGCTGGCTCCGGCGCGTGCCCATAGCTTCTCGAAATTGGGACCCTGATGGTCCGAGAACGTCTGAAAGATATGTTCATTATTGGATATCATTTTTTCATTTATTTCGCTCATTTATTAGGCTATTTATGATCAGAGTAAACTGAGTTATAACATGATTGTACTTTTTTAGACAATTAGTATATTCGATATTTCACACTAATATATTCATACTTCTTATCACATTTATAAAATTTGGAAAAGTAAACTTACAGTACGATGTCACGGAATTGCTGCGTTCTCGGATCCATCTGGGGCGCTCTCGGCACTCCATCAAGAACTTCCCGATTGAGGGCGGGTTCTTGTGGCACCTCTCGCCACTCCGCTATCTCTCCCTCCTCCTCAAAATCTTGAACCAGTTCCGGCTCTGGTTCGGCCATTTCAACTTCTTCCATCTCCTCAGGTTGAGATAGCGGAGGACTTGCGCCGTCCATCGCTTCCGCCTGCTCGTATCTCTCCAGCTTCCCTCTCAACTCATTCACCTAAAAATAATATCGTTTAGTAACTAATAAAGAGTCAAAATAAGTCACTTTTGGTCCCTTAACTAAATTGCTTTACAATAACAATCAATTTCACTACAAAGTTTTAAGCCTTAACCAAAGATGAACTTTCTTCTTTTTATTTCTTGCAAACTTATTTGAATGTAATTAGAACTTTCTATTATAAATGACCCAAATAATTTTGATAAACAGTAAGCAATTATTTGGCCATTTGCAATAGAAATAAAGCACACTTTACTGTAAGCAAAATTCATGCAAAAGTAAACATACCAAATTTGCCGCATTGTGTAAGTATTCTTCCAAAGCATGGAAGAATAGCGGCCTTTCTTCGCGTAAAAATCTTTTCAAATCTGCCAAGTTTGGCAGATTTGGGCCGTAAACTTCGCCATTTCCAACTTCCATTATCTTCAACTATCTGAAAAAATAACGATTTTTAGCTTTGTGATAATTTATGGAAAATTAAGAAAAATGTTACAAGCATGACCAAAGATGCAACAAAATCCGTTATCATTATCAGTGAAGTTAAGCAGAAAGTAAATGGTCATTAAGAAAGGAATAATGAAAGATTATCAATACAACAATAAAAATAATTGATACGATGAAAAGTTTTCTGATAATAAAACTTTCTCTTCACTCCTCTTATCACAATAAAAGGTAACCAACACAATTTACTTTTAAGTTTTGTTGTAAATTAATTATAGTGAAAGGTTTTGTGCTTATAAAACAATTAAATAACAAATTTATTTGTAAGAACTTTCGCAAATCAGAAATAGGATTCCCTGCCATTTACATTTACTTTAAAATAAATATTTTTTGAAGTCATTTGACCAGGTTTCAACATAAAATAGTAATAACTATTTCATGTAGCTTATATTATCAAACGGTAGAAATTATGAACTTAAACTAATTTAATTATATTAAATGCAACCGTAACAGAAAGATAAAGTATGTTGAGTGACCGAGAACAAAATTGCATCTAAAATGATCAATGAGAAAATGAGCATTGTTTTGCAGATCGTGCATGATCTACCTACCTATCAATCCCCTCTTGTATGATCAACAACTTTACATAGAAAGTCTCTAGAAACGTCTGACAGTTGAAAAATTGCTGATACCTGCACTGCAATAAATATTATATTTTCTGCGATAGAATCGGCTTGAATTGCTTGTTGTACTTGAAAAAGGTCAAAACTTGATATCATTTCAAATTTCCTTTGAATATTGCTCCCTCTATTTCTAACTAATGATTTTGAAAATAACTTTGAATGTGCTTGAAATGCTATTAAATTGTTTTTACATTTTATTATAACTAGACTATCATAATAGAAACAATTCGCAAGATATTCGCAAATGTTCACAAATTTCCGATCTGTTTGATCGTTCACATTTATTTTTTCTCTTTTTACATTTTAATGCAAACTACTTAATTAGTGAAAGGTCAATGAAGACATTTCTTCAGTAATCAATAAGGGTCATTAATTGCTAAACATATAGAGCTGTAGCAGCTACTTCAAAGATATAAATGTTATAGTTTCCGAGTTTCAGAAACTTTTGCTGTTGACTGAGACTGCTCCATTTTAACTCTTCTCACACGTTTTCACGTGAAATGGATTTTGCAATTTTATCTATGCCGCAGCTATGCAAGTATATTACTTTATCCCTTATCCATCTTTTGATTTTACTCGTATCATTCTGTCCTAGGGAATTACTCATTATAGTGACGTGGAATAGTAGTCGTGCGTAAAAATGCGGCGGGAAATCCCAAAGCCTCAAGCGTTCTGTTTGCTTTTTGCAATACTTTCATTTTTTTATTAAAAAACAGCTATATATTTGCCTTATAGGCTATTTTTTGTTTAGGGTCATGATATCTGTACTGGTGATCTCGACACTCGATACTCGTACTTTCTAAATGAAACTAATTGAAAGAAAAAATACTGCAACCGAATTTACGTCCACTAATCGTTACTGGCAACAAAAATCTCAGTAATTCAGAGTCTTAATCGACCTCTGACCCTCCACAACAATAATTGTACTATTTATTTCACATGTCGAGATATAGCATTTATAAATCTCTCACCATTTTCTTCGTTTTTCTTTAATCAATACTTTTTCACTGTCAAGTTTTAACAACAAAAAATGAATTGTTTTTTTTCCGCATAATTCTTAGCGATTTGCAGCAATTTCTTTGATAACTAATTAGTCACCTGTTTTTTAATTTAAAAAGATTAAACAAATTCTCGGGATATAATGGATTAGATTGATTCAGACAGAAAAAATTTGAAATATGAATCGAACTAAGAGAAAATAAGACTAAATAGATCGAAAAAATTGCATTAAATAAAGTAATTAATTAATAGCTATTTAAATTCAGGAATGAAAACTTACCTTGCGTAATGCATTGGTGCTAATTCAAACCTTTTGTTTCATTATCCTTTGTAATTTATTTGTAATTAAGTTCCAGAAAAACTTCGAAGTAATATGGAATTATGGAATTGAAAACAATGCATGTATTTATTTCAGGAAAATTTATTGAGTTTTTAAATGGGTTTCACATTTGACAAGCGATATATTTCAAAAGATGTTTCTCTTGAAAAACTGAGAAAACACATAAATATTCGTAATGAATATTAGCATTTACTGTTACATAATTGATAATTAGATATTTCATACTTTTTTCTTAATTAAACACTTAATAATGAAAAATGACAAATACAGCAAGCAATTTTTCATTTTGGATATTTGCAAAAAGATTTCGTAGCTTGCAAGGCTTTATAATCGTGAAACTGAAATAAATGGTCGATAACAGGTAAGATTATCACTTCTCTGATTACAATTCCAAGTCAAATTTTCCTTGAATTGTAATGGAGAATTAACGGTTGACGTTGCAATTAATTGTTTGTAAGAAGAGCTCTGATCACTTGAATTAGCTTCTCGATTACCACTTGTTAAATTAGCCAACCGACAAGCCGAACTGGATACTGCACGTGCTTTAAATTTCAATTGGAATTATTATAAGTTTAAAATTTGAATTTATTGATGTGACAAGAATGCTTGCAGATCATAACTTTCATTGCAACTTTACCAACCATCTAATGAAAAAAAGTATTTTGGATAAGTTGCATATTACTTGTCTGAAATAAAAAAGATTTTCAAGCAATTTTGTTATATGAACTAATTGTAAGCCTGTTTTCTTAGAAACTTTTACATATATTCTAACTTCGCATTTTTTTATGCAAGTGGAACGAAATTTTTCAATTTTATAAATATTTGAAGATATTTGCGCCATCTTTGATCATATATTTACCTGAATATCGATCGAATACTTTTAAGACCTAAAAGTAAGAAAAACCAGACTGTTAAACAAAGGCACTTATAAATTCTAATTAATTAGAACCAAATTTACATTTGATGAGGTAAAATTAGTCAATTTAAAGTAAGCTGCTAGAAACATAATCCAACAATTTTGTTCTCAATGAAATTTGAGAAGCGATTATGCTCACTCTATTCGATATTTTTGAAAATACCTTAGTCAGCGCATTTTCTTCCTTTCGTCGTTGAAATGAAATTTGTGATAGAGCGAACGAAACAGATTTCTTCTTTGAAAATTGCTAAAAAAAGGTTGATAGTTAAAAGCTTCGAAACTGCTTAATCCATGGAGTAAAGCTTTCTTCGAACCTTTCTTGGCGTATCAGAAGTTGAATCACTTCCCCCTTTTTTAAAAACTGAACTTGTCGGTAAGAATTGTTCATTAACATCTCGTATTTTCTCCTTTCGATTTTGAATGTGCTGAAATTGCTATCTGATAATTTCCTAAACCTTTTCGTCTTTAATTTAAACAGTACGTTTAAAGTTTTTATCAAAAACAACATCAGAAGTTGAATTTAAATCCTAACTGAAAGAATCCAATTCGGGTTTACCACAATTATCAACTTTATAGCAAGTTGGAAATACAAATCAAAAGAAAATATTTCAATAATTGAAAAGCATATTCTAATTTGTGCATAAGATAAAGCAATCAACGGCAATACCTCGCTTTTCTCCCGGCATTTACCAGTGGAAGTATTCTGATAAGCTCTTCTTTCTGCTTCCGCTCTACGAATCCAACCTTCCTTCTCATCATTTGGTAACTAAATTTAAACATTTAGTAGCATGTTTTTAAAAAAAAAATTGATCTGAAAGAAAAAATACAGGCGAATTTCCATTAAGTAACACAGTTTATAATTTTTTAATTTTTACAGATTTCATTTTTTACGTTAGTTTTATCATTTCTGTTGCTAGCTTACCATTATTAATTATAAAACAAAATCAGTTACTGCAATATTTGTTAAAATTTTTTATAAAAAGTCTCTAAAATAACCCTAGAATATTTTTAAGATATCAAGTAGTACTTAAATTAACTGACTTTTATAAACAATCGATTAATTGTTAATATTGTGAATGAAAATATAATGTGAAATTTATAAGATTGATTTTTATTAATTTCCATAAATCTAAGTCTATTCATAACGAACCTTATCCCAATAAGGCATAGCATAGTAAATTACTTCATTTAATGCATTAAAATTTCTGTTCAATTTTTTTTCCAATGAATAATGCATGCATTCGGCAAATGCAAGCAATGCATTAGAAATGCTCATTCGGTTATTCTGTAATTCAATTCCTTAAAGATATTTATTTTAGAAACTTTTTTAGCATTAATCTAAAATTAGCTTTAAGTGAATTAATAATTCATTTCATAACAGATTAATTTGTCATTACAGCATGTAAAATTTGCTGTTTAAGTGATACTATGGATGATAAATAAATCTTTAAAAAGGATTACTTCATCGTAGATTTTCCAATCAATTTCACTAATTATGCCATAATAATCTTCATTACTGCGTAACTTTCTTACTTTATTTTCGAAGTTACGAATGAAATCTGGAGCATCTGACGAAATATTTATTAAATTAAATATGAATTCTATTATATACTTATCACTGTATTATCACTTATCACATGGGACATTAATTTCCTGATTTGGAATTGGATATGGATAACAGTATGTGTACTCCACTTAGTGTTAGTTCAGAATAAAACAGCGATGCATATTACGTAATCAGCAATGGAACTAATAAAAAATAATTCAAAAGAACCGATTTTATTTCCTAACTTTGAAAATGGATTTTAAAACTACATTATATTGCATTAAATAATTTACTGTATTGCAATATTTCTATCTTTATCACTTTATCATAATTTTATTTCCCTTCCAAATTTTTTTTCCTATCGGAAGGAAGTTATTCTGATATCATCAATATTTTGTTAACATTGATTATAGAAGTAACTTATGACTGGAATAAATTATCGAACCGTTAATATATTTTATTGGACGAATATCTTCCTAGTGCTAATCTTTTTATATTATAGAAATGAATTCAAAAAGAGCTGTATTTCAACCTGATTGCTTTAACTTCGTTAGCCAATTGTATGATGGCGAATGATAATAAACAGGAACATTAGGATAAGACGCCGATACAGTAAGCAAAGGTGATTGCTTCTTAGTTTTCAAGTGTTTTGCCATTTGGAAGAAAATATTTCATGCAGAAATTTATTTCGAAGTATTTTGCTAAAACTTTAATCCTTCAGCTAGAATATTTTCAAAAATAATTCATAGTGAGTTTACAGTGTAATAAAATTAGTTGTGAAACTGCCAAATTTAATGCTATTTCTTTTCTCCGATAACTGTTACAAATGTACATAAATATAAAATATGCTTCATTATAATCATAATTACCTTCAAAACTCTAACTTTTGTTGACCAATTAAAGGAAAACTGAGATAATAAAATGAAAATAAATAAATTAGGATTAAATCATTCCTTTAAGCCACCTTTTTTCTGTTGTATTTTGCATGTTAAAAGAACAATTTATGCATATTTGCTTCGTTTCGTCTTCCTCAAGCAATTTTCCCGTCAAGCTATGCAAAATATTTTTCAGTAAAATTTCACACATTTTCTTCTGTCCCAAAATAATTCTCGCCAACAGCTGATCACAAAAATAGATGAGAAGAGGATTGCTTCGAATTTAAATTTAAATGCAGTGGAATAAAATATAAACTAGTATACCACTTAATCATTTAAGAAACAATGAGCTAATAAAATATTTGTTAATTCATTTACATTACTTTTTTTCCAGTAATAGAATCATCCTTTTATGGTTGATTTTTTATCGAAACAAAATACACATATCACCTACGTTGCAAACGTAGCCATTCATATGGAGTTCCAAATTCAAAAAGTCATGGCAGACGTCAGTTTCCGGATCAAGAAATTAACCGGATAACTAGCATTTCATCACCAATCGCTTCTTCCACTCCACTCAACAATCCAACTTTTTTCTATAAGATGAATAGCAATGGCGAAACGTCCCTATTCAAAAATTCTGAATTTAGCGAATCGACGCTGTTCCTCGCGATGATATGCAAGTACGACGATTAAGGTAAGATCACTTATCTGTACTATCTCCGTTTTCTCCTTTTTCACTGTTTACCTATTTTGTCAGTTTTCCGAATATTTTCTCGTTATCATTAACAGTCTCGATATATTTACTTCATTATATTTCTTTCTTTTACTCTTGTTTAGCTCATTATAATTTTTTCTGCTCAGTGCCACGCGCTGACAATTAAGCTATTCTGTTTTCTTCTATTGAATTTTTGTAATAATTATTTACTTTTCTTCCATTTGCTTGAGCAGTTGTCTAATCACTTATTTGAACAGAAGCAGCAAGAATGTTCGGATTTCTGAGTTGGCTTTTTATATGCTTCAACCTTTTATTATGTTAGAATTTCAGACTTTGGTTCTAATTTTAATTTCTTATTCTATTTATCTTTCCAGAACTTTTTTTCCTTATTAATTGTATAAATCGGAAAGGTTTTAAATAAATTTAGTATTATCATCAGACAATGAAGTTTTTTCATTTAGCTGGTGCACGTGAGATGATAAAAAACAAAAGTACAATTTTAATGGTTTATTGTACTTCTGATGGAGCGAGTGAAAGATAAGGTATTCACTCGACCGATTGTTTACGGTAATACTGCCCACTATTTGGGTAAAAAACGAGAAGAAGATGGTCATACCCATGAATGGACAGTATTTGTTAAACCTTACTTCAATGAAGATCCGTCAAAGTATATCCGGAAAGTGCAATTCAAACTACACGATTCCTATGCTAATGCAACACGAAGTAATTTATTTCTTTCTTAACTATAAATTTGAATTTTACTTATTACTCTTGTTTCTAGTCTAGTCTGATCACCTTTAATTCAGTTATTAGTTTGTGTTTTTTTGTGATGTTGTGGGATGTGAAAACGTCTCTTAAAATTCATTAATTAATATATTTATCTTTTCTCTTACACGTCGGCTTTGGTCATTTACCGAGTGCTTATTTAAACTAGTTCTAATTTGTGAAATAAATCTGAGTTATGAGTCGAAGTGAGTATGAAAATAAAAGCAGTCATGCAGTACGGGTAAGAATAGGGTAACTTTTGATGCCTATAGTCTTTGAACTGCAAGTAACTAACAAGAAACCAGGCTGTTATATAACAGAATATGAAAAGCATAGAAGTATTACTTGCGTGAATAGCATAATTTCACACTAATTTCTAGTGGTCGAGAAACCTCCATATGAAGTAACCGAAACAGGATGGGGTGAATTCGAGGTTCAAATCCGAATATATTTTGTCGACGTTAATGAAAAACCAGTAAGGTTTCAGTGTTTCATATAATATATAACTTTATTTTAACCTCAAAATTTAAGTTATATTATGTGTTTCTGCTGCTAATTGTTTCATTCTTTACATATCTGTTTACCGTTTTGAACTGCAATCGGTATAATTTCAGATAATACAAAGCGGTTAGGATTAGTAGTGTAGTGTTATTAATAAATGAAAGCTTCATAAATTGGACAAAATGAAAAACTAAAAGGCTATTAGCCTTTTAGTTAATTAATCATTTAATTATATATTTTAGGTAACGGCATTCCACTATCTTCGCTTATTTCAACCACAAGTCACACTTCCTAATGGCAAAACGATGGTCGCTGCGGAATATTACGATGAAATTGTAAGTTTTTTAAACAATTTTTTTGAATTTTTTGTTTGTGAAGATTAAAGTATTTGAAAAGCTAATATTTTTATTTCCTAATGCCGTCGAAATAAAACAGTTAGTAGCCAATGATAACATTAGTTTATATAAATTTAATTTTATTGTACATTTATTATTGTGTATTTTATTTGAATAAAGTCTCTTTGATTGTGTTGCAGGTATTTCAAGAACCCACAATGCCAATGTATAAAGTATTGTCTCATTTAGAAGGACGTAAAATCGAACCAAGACGTTTCCATACTGATTGTGAGTTGTTTTCGATTATTAAATTATTTTAATTTCCCCGCTTGTACCTCCTTTTACATTTCTGGAGAATCTGTAGTAATTAATTTGAAATATCTAATGTCGTTCAGACAAATTGAGTAATATCACAATTCTTATTTCATCGTCGCTTTCATTAGTGCTTTTCTCAGTTTTAGTTCCTTTTGTGCGTAAACGAACACAAGAAATGATCAATAATGCGAGAAACGAAATAAATAAAGAGATTCAAGATTTAATGGACTCTTTGAAAGCTGCTCATGAATTAATTGGAAAATATTCCAAAGAAGTTGATTTACTGGAAGCAGCTGTCGGAAACACTGAGGACAGTAGTTTTGCATGTGAGAATAGCGGACAAACTGCAGCATGAAAGCTTCCGTTTCGTAATACTTTAATTGATTATCGATATACTCATTCTTCTTACCTATGTCACCAACGTACTCACTTTAGTAAACTCTAGCCGCACAGTGAATTTTCACAGCTCGACGGTATCCTTCATTGTATTTTTTAATGCATCGATGTCTAACAGTTTATTGATTCCAGTGATCTTTCATTTCCGCCATGTTATTTGTTGGACTCTTTTTGTTACTATATATCAGTTTGATATTGTCTTTTTTAGAATGTAATCATAATCATTTGAACAAATGTGTTGTTAATCTCATATTGCGTCTTCAAATCACTTCAAAGATTTATTTGTTGGTTAGTAAGGTCTTGGAAACTTTAAAATGAAACAAGTTTGATAAACTGTTTGTCTTAGGTTTAGTAATAATGTGAAAAGTGAAAAAAAACATTATTTGTTAAGGTTTAAATGTTGGGCTTATGAGTTTTTTTTTGTTTCTTTCTCCAGTGAAATGCTTCTTACCAATTTACAGTTGAGTCAGTTAGCATTTCTTATCGGAGAAATAGGTCTGCTATAGATGTTGGGGGTAATGTCATTAGAAAGATAACTAAAAGAGTCTTGCTGTGTTTTTGTTAACGTCAACAGTGTACTCATGTGCATGTTCGGCCATTCATAGATTTCATTACGTTACCTCGCAGTGAATAAATATGACAATTTTTTTTCATCTGCTAAACTTTCTGAATATAAACTGCAAGGATCACATCAAATGTGGGAAGTGAAAGTGCATAAAGCGGCAATGTAGTTGAACAGTAGTCGAAAAATGAAAACGGTGTTATTTTAAGAATTGTTTCTAAGTTTCTTCCATTTTAAATAGAATCAAACTTCCATTCTATTGATTTGTTTGTTTGAATATTTCATTGAAATAAATCGCAATAATTCTTGAAATCAAAAAAATGCAAGGATGAGAAGGAAAGGGCGAATCCCATGATTCATAACCTCCGAAAATTTTACACAAAGAAAGAATGTAAACATAACGAAAAAAGAACTTTATTATTCATGAAAAAAAGTATGAATTTCACTTTGACGATATTGTTTGTGAAGCAATAGCTTATTCACTGCCATTTTCCCATCTAATGTCCTTCACTTTCATTGGCGAAAATAGAAAATTAGATTGCTACTAGCATTCTATCAAACAAATACTCTCATTTTAACTAAATTCAATTACTCGATAACCGGATGATATCCTCTATTATCCGTAAGACGTTTCCAACACAATCTACAGAAGTTTACGTAGTCTAATTGTGTCAGTACTGCTCAAATACCACTGACAAATGCTTCATATCATATTTTATTGTTCTATGTTAATCGAACTTGAATTTCATACTTTAATTTTATTAAAAATCAAACTTTTTTTACCAAACTTTATATAATTAAAGAAATGATTTTCACTTACATTGGGAATGAAATTCGATGAATAAAATATTGTAGATTTAGATGAGAATTTTGACAAAATTACCTGTATTAAGTTAAATCTTTGAATTTGAAGTTTTTTTCTTCTCATTCAAATTCATTGGATTTTTTTTTCATGAAATTGTTTTCCATCAAACGACAATAGTTATTCCTCATTATTTTCAATTTTTCACGCTCTCATTCCACTTGAATTTTCATTCCCAAGCAGTATAATAAATAAAAAATCAGATTGTTAAACTTGAGAAACTCCACATTTCTCGAATTGATTTCACTAATTACAGAATATAACGAGAGGGAATAACTGCAGATATTAAACCTTTATCACTTTAATTACTGCCACTACATTATTTATATTATTACAATATACTACCTATTTTTTATTATTATTACTGATCTCATAATTAATGTGATTGTAATAACAGTAATCATTTATCATCAATTATGATTAGTAGTAATAACAATATTATTATCATATACAAATACAATAATTTGTTAAAACTTTTATTAAATTTTTTTTTGTTATATCATTTTTAATCAACGAAGTGAATTATTGTATTTTTATGCTTCTATAGATCGTTGTTATTAAAACATCATGCAAGAGTTAGTATTTACTTGGTATTTATTTACTCCATAATAAGTTTGCCATGTAGCTTTCAATCATTGTTTTGCTTCTCGAATAATAACTTTGCGGTTTTATTTTCATCTTTCCCTCTATTCCTCTCTGTTTTTTTCTTTTTTTTCTCTCTCTCTCTCCATGTTTCACCTAGAAGATTTCTTTGAGGATTTCTTGCTCATCCTTCTGCTTTTCCTCCTCTCCCTTTCTCCTCCTTCTGTTCATCAAACATCAAACATCACTCCTACTACCATAATCGATTTGTTTTGCCAGTTGCTATCGATAGCCATGTCCATGTTTCCGATTTCCTGTCCATGTAATCCGTTTCCGTTTCCAGATTTTGTAATCATTGTTATTTCAGGCAACAGGGAATGTTACTGAGCAATACCAGTAAAATTGATTTAATATATTGATGGCCACAGATGAATGCTTCTTTCACTTTCTTCTTTGATAGCATCTATGGAATTAATTAAATTTTAATTAGAAAACAGAATTCCACTAAAAATTATTTAAGATTTTTTCTGTTTCATGCGATTTGTTCAAATTATAATTTCGAATTTAAATTATCTAAAACTTATTGCAATCTTATCAGTTTCAAAGCATAAAAATACTGCCGGAAAAAAGAACTTTCAAAATGAATTTGAAATATGAATATTAATTCAGTATAATATTACTTTATAACTGTTCGAAATCGATTTCGTTTAAATACTGTATGACTATTGCTTCCATACAGTATTCGACCTGCTCTTATGCTGTATGATTTGACGTTTACAATTCGGGATTTCTTTTTCCTTCCAATTAACCTTATTATTATTAAATAACCTTATTATTAAATTATTAAAATTGCTGCAAAATCTTTTAAATCACATTTTGCAATTTACTTTCAATATTTCAGTCAAGTATCCCCTGTATTTAATAAATTTATGCTCCAATTGCTCTAAATTGAATATAGTCAACTTGCTACATTACAACGTAATTCTATCATAGCATTAAATATATACAATATATGTACATATATAATCACGCATGTAAACTCATACACGTGTACACGCATGCACGCATTTATGCATACATCACAAATATTACGAACGGAAAAAGCAATTAGTTATGGTATCCAGTCTTCATTATTACGGTATTCATATAGTAGATGGATATCTTTAATTTGTTTGTGCAATGCTTCGCTATTTCTGAAACGAATAAACTGAGGAGTTTGATGCGAAAGAAACGCATTTCTTAGAGATTATCCAATGACAACAGCAAAGTCGCTATCTTGAACTTTTGGAACTTCACATTTTCCGTTTTCATTTTTACCCAGGGAACAATCTTTAGTCTTTCCCTCTCTTTCCCTTCCTCTCTCTCTCTCTCTCTCTCTCCTTTTCCAATGTGATAGTGTATTTTGACCAAAAATTTTCAATTTATTTAATATTTGATCCATATTCTCTTCAATCGATAATGTCGTAGGGTTGGAATTATATACTATCAGTGTGATCAGTGGCAGTGCCACGAATTTATCAGTGACAAAAGTATTTAGTTTCGATAATGATGTTAACTTTAATCACTGAAATTATGGAATATGCAGTTATGTTATTTCACTACTCAAATATTTCATTCGAACAATTCTGATTGACTCCTTGAGTATAAGCTATTAATAACTTGGGAATTAAAAATATTAATATACCCATCACACATTCATGAATACTACATCGATGTATTTGTATTCCAATCAAGTATTTTAATTAAGTTATTACAAATACTCAGAAGCTGAATCTCAAGTCGATGATAGTATATCAGCATGTGAACTGTTGGAATGGAAAAGCAGGAAGACAGAGAATAGAAGTGTCATTATTGTAATTAGGTCATCTGTCACAGCATTTTAGCAGTCCTGTTGCTCCTCTCTCTCTCTCTCTCTCTCTCCTATCTCTTGTAAATAAAGAGAATTTCCTTTTTTTTTTTTCTTTTGTTTGAAATTGGGTCAATCAATGTCCTACTTTACCTTTTAAGTTCTTTTCTATCAGTTTATTTCTCTATCGATTTGCAAACCAACAATTCTCAATACATTATTTCAGTTTTCTCTCCCTATTATTAGATTTAAGCTTAATTATGTTAAATAGAAAGGAAGGTAGGAAAAGGTATTCTCGAAAGGATTATTTTTCGAGAGTTCTTTTTTTTAATTCACGCTGAAAAATTTCAGATTAAAAAATTTAATCGTCAAAATTGTGTCTTCAATCTCTTCACGAACTATCTGTTTTTTCAGCTTCAAGTTCTTAGCCTGCATGACTCATTACCTATTCAGTTTGATAAAAGAAGCAAAAACGAACGGATTTCATATGCTTTTGTTTCTCGTATGAATTAATGGTATTATTTATATCTCTCATTGCCTGCCACATAAATTACTTTATAAAATGATAATTTTATTGCTCACTTCACCGTCTGCTGATCGAAAACTGGACAATTGTTTGTTTGTTTACATAGACACACACACGCACACATACTTGTGTTGTTGTATGAGTGTTTGAAAGGTAATAATTCGAAGTTTGGATAACTTTTGCCGTCACATTTCTAGTGGAAAGTTATGGAGGAAAACTTGTTATCAGCAAGAGATTACAATAAAATGATAGTAAACTGATAATGAGGTGCATCATCTGGCTTATTATTAATAGTTACCAGCAACCTATCGTTATATATCATATTATGCTTAACTAATATTTATTATTATGTAAATAAAATTTCTTTTCATTTCAACTTCTGCATGACATTGTTGTTGATATTATTATGATAACATTAAAATATTATTCTCCATTAATGAGCATAAATGGTAAATATCCTAACACCTCTTCCCGATATATGGCTGACAAAATATTGAAAATATAGCGATAAGTACACAAGCTGAAGTTTGCATGTTTCAAGCATAAAATACTTCTATTCAAGTGAGTAAGTTCAAAAATTTTTCATCATTATCAAAATCGATTTTTTCTTATATCATTATGATAATATGTGAAGGATTATTTTCACCGTAAAATGCTTTGTCCAATATAATTAGTAAACTAAAGCGCGATTAACAATTGATTGTGAAATCAGATTTTCATGTATATCGAATAAAATTAAATTATATATAAATTTTATCAAGAATGGAGAATGATCTGATCAGATCCTACCTGATTTTATAAACAACTACTGATCGCGCATTTCTTCCATGATAAAATTGAATTCCAATGAAATAATGGTTCCCCTCAACAGGTTACTGATGAAAACGTGAATAAAAGCTCGTCTCTTTCTTTTCTATCCTAACTTTTTCTGTGTCTCCTTAGACGTTTCTTCGAATCTGTTGGATAAAATTTGATTACTCTAAGAGAAATGAAAGCATTTCGATACTTTCTGCCAAAATTCTGTCACCACACTTCCCATCAACAATTATTTGCTGTAATTTCTCCTTGTATCTTTCAATCAACCATTGAATTTTCTGTTGCGTTCCATTCGCCTCCTCCCTTTTTACTTCCGATCGATCATCGATCCATTATATTTTCTTCTTTCCCTCCGAATCTACTACATTGCATTTTTCTCAAACTTCATCGTTTCTTAAATTTCAGTTATTTGTATAAATCCCTGCTCTACTTTTATTTTTAAAAAAGTGACAGGAAATAGTTACTTCATGATTATAACCGGATCGTCTTACAGTAACGTTGGTCCATCTTATGTTGCATGCATGCAATCATTTGTAAATAAAAAGTAATCTTATAATTAGAGGATATAAGTGATGGAATGGCAAAGCACGATAATGGAAAAATCTAATTCAGAATAAAGAAATTCGGATTTTAATTTGGAGTTCAGTTTCAAAATATAAGAAATTCAAATTATTTTCATTCACCTAAAGTTGATGAACAATTATAATTGAAATTTGTAGAAATTTTTTTGATAAAAAAGATGTGATTTGATATTAAACTTCGGATGTATATATTATTTTATTAAAGAAGAGAACTTTGTTTTACCGTTAACTTCTTGTTTTGGTGAACCCGGAAAGTTGATACTTCATTGCGGACAATGAACAAGTTTAAAGCATTTTTGAACATTTTTTAAAATTTCTTTTCGAATTACAGTACCTTGACATCTGACCTTTCGATTTGCTTACTTTTTATCATTTATCAATAACGAAAATGATAACTACGGTGTTACCTGTGCTATAATTTTTTCATTAAATTTATTTATTTTCTAGTTTGCTATATACAAACATATTTAGAAAAATATTTTTTATTTGAGAATTAAAATTTTAACTTTCAAAACCATCGTCATATGTCATATGCAGTGATGTAATCACAACCTTCTACTCCTTTATCATCATGTAAAATAATTTACAGAGTGGTCAAGAATCGTGATCATCAGTTGTGATTGCATTTAATTTACTCCTCACAGCTTACTACTGATTTATACTGCAAAATGCCACTGACAGCAAGTGACTGCCCGAAAGTCTGCTGTTCCATAATTATACCTGTAAGTACTTTTTCTTTATTTTTCAAATGAATGCTTCAACAGTTTTTATGACAAACAAAAGAATTTATTTTTTATCACATATATGTTTTTCTGTTCTATTTTATTACCTGGTACTTATCTAATTTAGCTTCTTTAAATTATTTTACGTCAAGATTTTCGAAAAATCTACTTTACATCACAATGACTTAATGTACTCATAACTTACCTTTATTTTCAATCGCTGCTAGACATTCGTTTTCACAATTAATCCCTAAATCTCTCATTGAAAACTGATATTGTAATGATTGTTTTCGGATAAAAAGCACAGTAACAAATATATGATTAATTTTAAAGCTATTCAAATAAATTAACGTCGATCAATGATTTTATTATTTGTGATTTCTGTTATGAATTGAAATACTTAGCAAATCGAAATAAAATGAAAATGAATAGCGCAAGAAAAAATCATAGAATTATTTTATGAATTTACAAAATTTCGTTAGGAAATGTTTGCAGAAACTATCCGAGAAATAAAATTAAGCTTTATTTTATTATTGCTGCTAGTTTTATTGATCTAAATTTCTGTAAGGGTTTTTTTCATGATAATATCACAAATTTTTATCAATAAATTAAAGATTAACACTGTTTCGATGGTTAAGTGTGCCATTTAAATTATACAAGTTAATGTTTTGTTCTTTTAGCCTATTGGCGTATTTTTCGAGAAAGGTTGCGGTATCGATTTGGCTATTAATATCCTGCTAACACTGCTTGGTTATATACCTGGTTTGATACATGCTTGTTTCATTATCGTTAAATATTGATCGCGGTTTAATTTTTATTTGATCAAATATCGATCATTTACTATTTTTTTCACTCTTCATCTTTTCTATCTGTTACTTTATATTCGCTACTAGTCATTTGACATAATTTCTTTTCCACTCTTGCTTTTTTCACTTAACTATTTCGTCAATAATTCAAGCTTAGTGAAATCCATTCCCATTTTTCTTTTGAGATGGGCGATTTCCTCTCTCTCTCCCTCTCTCTCCATTCTGTATGATTCGTAAAGCTTTTAGAATTTAAAAGCTTTATCTTCCTGATCAAGTGTATAATAGAATAGAAGATTAAATTTTTCACTTGAAAATTTTATTTCTAACTTTCGATCAGATTTCGCTTTTTTATTTCTATTCATTTCCGATATCTATAAGATTTTTCTGTAGTTTTTTTTAAACATTTAGTTGAAGAATAAAATCAGTTTGGCATATTCGCATATAAATTTTATACCTTTTTACTCTCTCCCTCTTTCTCTTTCCCTTTCTTTGCTATGAATTAATTTGTTTATGTGAAGAAAGGAATGAATTCTAATCATCGTATCTGTTAATTATCGCTTTTCCTTTTCTCAATTTCATTATTTTTGATTGTTTTCTCTCGTTAAAGACTAAACGAATAAATAATTTTCCCACTACGCTTGTTGACAGCAATTAATATTACCTTCCCAAAAGGAGAAAGGTTTTAGAAAAAATGAAATTCAATAATTTTTTATTCTATAAAATAAAGTTATAAGATAAAATTCAACTATTTGGTAGTATTGATCGGCTTAATTTTACCATCATATTAGTTATATTCATTATATTTCACCTGTCAATTGCTTAGCAACCTGACGCTAAATGTGTCCACAATTTAAAATTGTCATATATGTTAAATGGTAATAATGATAGTTAATAATCAGCTAATGAACATAAATGTCTAACTTTTAAATCTTTATTTTATTTGTTCCAGTAAATTAATAATTTTCATAAATTCTTAAACAGGAAAGTTTAAAAAAAGAATTGATAGATGTTTTGATTAGTTTATAATATTATTTAACTATGAAACTTTCGACTTTTAATCATCCAATTGCGATTTGATTATTTAATATTTTGAAATTTCTAATTCTCAAACTTAACTTCAAGCATATCAAACATGTGATACATTGAAATAAACATGTGATACATTGAAGCCATTCCCTTATTAATACGAATGAAATTTGCTGCGATATCAAAAGTTAAATTTAAAAATTTGACTTGGAAGAATTCTCATTTAAAAAAACTGATAAACACTGATCATTATTAGCTTATCAATCAATTACTGACAGGTACGACATAATATCGTTTACCGAGGTAAAACTGTTAACATCAATTTTCCCACTCTGATTCTCTAACTTAATGGTTATCGTTTAAATGCCATTCATTTCATTTATTAGAATAATGGGAAAAATTAATCAAATGATTAAATTTATTGAGATATTTGACAATATGGTAATTAAAGAAATTCAGTAATTCCCGACGAAAAAAAGTCTCAGAAAGGAAAATGAATGAAATCTTAATTTATTTCGTAGCTTCATTTGAATTTCAATAAAAAAATTGAAATTTCTACTTGAAAAGCATTCCAATCAATTCCAATTCCAATTTCAATTCCAATTTTGAAGGCACACGGAACAGACTACGTTGCCATGGGTAACTAACGATTCATTGGTTCGTAGCCAACAACAAATGGCCCATTTCCATTTCTTAATTTGATTATATCAATTAATTCCACTAAAGGACCAAAAAGCTTTTTCATAATGTAACAAAATTTACTTCATCACTTCCCCTCTCTCTCTTCTTCCCCTTTTCATTCCATATCTTTTCAATTCCTTTTAATTTGTTTTAAAATTTTAATCATTTTCAATACCATTCACTGTAATACTTTCTTCTTCACTGCTCGAACAATAGGAATAAAAAAATAATTAAGAATTATCAAGAATATTCATGATTACATATCTCAGCAATATTTGTAATCGATCAAGAAATTTTCACATTTAATCAATCAAAAATATTTATGGTTGAATGACTGGAAATTGCTTAAGTTAGGAAGAAAAATTACAAATGATTAAATAGGAATATTCATAGGAAATAATTGTCCTTAAATACTCATGAGTGAAGGATTATTAAAGGAAAGATTTCATAGTTGAGTAAATAAGAATCCTCAGGTCTACCAATGATTGAATAATCGAGAATCATAAAGAAATTATCAGTATTATCACTTTTAAGAAAAATTACAGAGTTAAATGATAGCATAATGCGATTTGAATGATAAATAATTGCTTGAAAAGTTAAAGTAATAAGAATGGCTCTTAGACACGCTTAATATGTTATAATCCATAATTATGCTAATTTCAAGTGCATAAGCAAGAGATTTTCACATCAAGAAGACTGCAGCTTATTCAGACGAATATGAGAAGCTAAAGAATGCTGCAACATAAGAATCAAAATATGCTTTGAAGTTTGAATAACAACATTTGTACGATTAAGGAACAAATTCGTTTATCCTTTGTTATACCTGAAAGATTTCGCGGAGAGAACTATTTAAGGATTAATAATTTTTTTCTTTTACTTCGCTCTCTTTGTCACTATCAACAGCATTCATTTACCAATTTCGATTTAAGCTAACAAACTGCTTGGAGAATCTTGAAATTCATCAAAAATATAGGAGTAAGTAATTCGATGAATGCTTCATTTACAGTATAACATTGGAATTACTAACAACAAAAAAAGATTTACAGTGTTTTTAACATATCACTCTTTACTCATTTTTTAAATTTACTATTAAATTTTCTTTTAGATATCAGAATTGATAGGGATTATTACAAAAGTAAGTTTTTAGCAAAATTTCATCTTTCTTTTTCATTGTGCTTTTTAACTGATTGATTGCTTACAAATAGCTGAGAAAGTCAGTTTTTGAAGAAATTCGGGAAAGAGTAGGTCTCGTTAGATACTAGTATTGCCTATCCTTGACATTAATATCTTTTTCTAACTTCCGGGCTTATTATTCCTTAAAAGTTTGAAATAAATGTTTTGAAAAATGATTATTTCCCCAGTTTTCATTCATTAACGATCGTTTTAATATGCATCCCTGAAATTTCTCTCATCAGAATTGATCGGAGAACTGACAGTTATGAGATAATTGGAGAAAAATCGATTTCAAATCGAATAGAGAAAGAGGAAGCAAAAAAGAAAAACTAGAAAATAAGGAGAGTTTGAGGGATTTTAGGTTGAGGGATAATTTGATGAAACGGCGAAAAGAAAGTGAGGTAAGAAAATGTTGAATATAGAAACCATTATTAGGGAGGAGCGGGGGAACGGAAGGAACGGAAAAGCGTCACAGATACTAATTTGCTGCATTATAACTTCCTCGAATTTCCCTGCTATTTCAGTAAAAGTCTGAAATATCCAGTGTGATCTGACTAGACAGTTGAATAAAGTTTTATTTGTTTTTCTTTTTTCTTGTTTATCATGTTTATCTGTTTTTTTATTTTGTTTTTTCACTTAACTTTTCGCTCGTACTACTATTGCAGATTTACTTTACTTTAACTTTACTTTACTATTCTCTTCTTTTTCTCATTTAATTTTTCGAAAAAAATTTTCACCTCTTAAAATTAAATTTTACTGAAATTATGCAAACAAATAATTATAACTTTTTACTTTAAATTCGATTGAAATTATTACATTTATTTCTTTAATTTTTCTTTTTTCTTGCCACAATACCACATTGTGTGATATGAATTGGCCAATTACAATTAATTTGATTTCAATTTCAATTTAAGATAACAATTGCTTATAATGAATTTTCCAACTTTTATTTTCACTAAAATTTTCATTTCCTTTATTAAACGGATAAATTTCCTCATGCAAATAGCATGTTTATTTATCAGAATGATATGATGATTACCTCTATCAATATCTTTCTGCTCCAAATTTAAAATATCCTTTGCATCTTTATTTTCTTTTTTTGGATGATTTTACTAAGTAATTTTCTCCGCTCTCTCCATAAATTTACGGATTTATGAATGATCCCTTATCTTTCTATCATGTAATTACTCATAGCTAGAAAATTCACAGCTTTCCTTTTACAAGTCATAAGTCGTCGCTTAATACAATGGAAATTTCTGTATGTCATGAATTTATTTCATGCATTTTCTGATTCCTTCGAGTGAGAAGTCTCGAAGAACAAATTTCCATCTTAGTCACATTCAACCATTCATTGCTCTGTCTTACAGTAATTTAATCGTTTTTTCCACAATTTCTTATCGCTTGCCAAGTTTATCTTATAAGTTCGCATATTACTGATAATAAGTAAAATCTGTTGAGAGATTCTTTAAAATACAAAGATTTATCAAAATTAACGAGGAAAATGTCGATCGCCAGTATTGTCGAAGAATTAGAAAATCGATAAATCCCGGATGCACCAAATGGAATTGCTAAATGCATGGAAATGGTTGTGCTAAAAAGTACGAAAACATGCCTTCAACAGCAGTAACGTCAACTGATGATACCAACAGTATTCAAAAATCTCGGAATGAAAGTGAAACTATAAAAAGTGCGGAAAAATCGCGTCATTCAATCAATTACTCAAAGTAATCATCGAATTTAATTAGTAAAAAAAGATTTTAATTGTCTATTGTTTGCGTTGTTTTTAGTATCAATTATGCATGAAATTATTTTTATTTAGTCAATTTTCCAAGTAAGCAAATAAAACGTTATTTGCACACATTTTGATAGTTCGAATTACGACAACTAATAAACTTTAATCAACAAAATTTGTGTCATTTATTAGAAATATCAAAAAGGTTGGCATTGGTAAATTGTTGGCAATATTTTCAGCCTAATTAATTATTAAAATCTTACAATGATAATTCCTTAACTTTGAAATTGACAAAAATATATTGCAAACCAATGAAAATGATACATTTCTTTTGAAAAATATTAGCAAATTCTCCTTAATTTTGTTGATATTTCTAAAATTTAATTCTTCATAGTTTTGAATTTTCTTTAAATTGCTTACTTTTATTTCAATTTTTGCAGTGTTTCATTTCCATTTTCATCATTTGGTTATGCTGAAGCTGCGCGAAATTTCACGATTGATACATCACGGGCTAAAACGAACAAACATGTCGTTTCAATATGTGCCGCAAGATTGGGTATGCATGAGGTTAGCAGTAATAAAGTTCTCATTTCGTAGGAATTAATTAATTAATTAAGGAAATACAGTATCTGTATATATAATTTATGAAGGCAAATTTAACTATTGCATAGCATAATTATTAATTAAAATTACTTAGAATCAAAAGAGGATTAGTTAAAAAAGCATTTTAAAAATTTGATCTAAGTTTTTGTAACGTTTATATCTAATTAATGTAAAATTTCAGTATCCGGAAGGACGAGAAGATGGTGGTGCATGTGATATATACTGGCATAATAATATGCAACATGATATAAAATCGATCATCAAAAATCCTCAATCTAAAATCAATAAATTCCCAGGTTACATTGCTCAATTTATTCATCTATTCAGCTGTAGATTTCAATCATAATTAATTATATTGCTTATGTTCAATATAATTATTTTTTTCATGATACGATTGAATGTGCTAATTAAGAGATCTTAACTTAGATATTTTATTAAAAATTAATTTGTTTCAAACTATGAGCATATCTTTTTATTGTAGGATTTTTCTTCTTCCAGGAATGTCAGATTTATCGAAAAAAATTTCGTTAACACGAGCAATTTCCTCAATGCGACGACTGTTTCCGGATGAGTACACATTTTATCCCTCAAGTTGGTTCATTCCGGCACAACTTGACGCATTCATCAAGTATTGCAACAGATGCGAAAAATCCGAAGACAATTCGGCATCATTCCGGAATAACAACTGGTTTATTGTTAAGCCGGATGATGGTGGGCAAACTTTCAACTCATTCAAATTTCATTTTTTTCATTCGCATCTCCTGTTTAGCAAAATTTCTCCTATATCTCATACGTCTAAGTCATGTTCAAATATTAAACGTATATTGACTAATTAAAACGTGTACAACTTATTATAGCATATAATGAATGCAATTTGCATTCCAGGAGCTCAAGGAACAGGGATTTATCTCATCCGAGAACCAGGGCAAATACGGAAACCTGAAACGTGTCAACTAATTCAGGAGTATATTGCGGATCCTTATCTATTGAACGACAATCTGAAATTCGATTTTCGAGTCTATGCTGTCATTAAAAGCATCAATCCATTGTCAATTTATGTTGCTCGAGAAGGTTTTAATCATAAATGCCAAAAATTTACAAAATATAAATTATTATTTTAAGAAAATGCTTCGATAAGAATTTGTCACAAGAAAAAATTTTGAAACCGGCATCAGTAGTAATTCAATTATAAGGACAACGTTTTCGGCCCATAATTTTAAAGCTAAATTTAGGCTCACATATCGAACATGCAAAATTTATACTAGCATATCGCGGCCGAATTAAAGAAAAAATGAAAGTAGGTAATACGAAAGTAACTAAAGTTAAGTATTGTAAATTTTTTAATTGAGCATAATTTCAATTTATTGCCATGATTACATTATATCCACCTCATATCCTAATTAATTAGTCCTAATTAATTGTTTAAATTGGATAATTTAAAACTTAAAGATGTTAGAATAAAAATGTAACTGCAAAAAACATTGCTAAAATTGTCAAATAAATCTCTCTTTCAATAGGAGGAAGCTTAAACTGTCTCAAAGTTAAAATTGATTTTTAAATTCTTCTTGATACTTTATTTAATCAGTTGAATCACTCAGGTATGGCACGATTTTGCACGGAACAATATGCCACACCAACTTCATCAAATTTTGATAATTTATATGCTCATTTGACAAATTATTCACTGAATAAAGAGAACAACGCCTACATTCACAGTTTATCTTTACGAGATCAGATGAAAGGTTGTATTATTGCTGGATCAGATAAAAATATTTTTCTTAATTAAGATAAGTATTCAAATGTTGTGAAATTCGTTAATTTGAAAGAGTCTTGGGTTGGCAGACCTGAATGTACGTGAAAGCTTGACTGTTTGAGACGAAGTTTTATCGTGTGATAATAGTCGATCATTTTTGTCAAGGAATCTTATATGCTTTGGTTACGTTTCCCCTTGAATTGAACTTTCAAGTTTCTTGAAATCAACTACATTTGTTACCTTGAGTTGGACGAAGCTAAACCTTTTTGTTTAAGGGAAAGTCAATCGACCCCTTAAGGAACAAAGCTAAACGGTACGGAGAGAATGCGTGAAGCCACTGTCACACGAAATTGATAGTGAATAAAGCATTACCTAGAAACGAAGATAATATTAGCATGAGTCATTGTATATCAGCGACGTTCCATGTTTTATATTAAAGAATGAAAATGAACATACTTTAAGATTAATATTGGTAACAAATGTAAACAAGTTATGTCATGCGACAGAGAAATTTGAGGTTAACATTGGAAAAAATTATAAAAGACAATTATTTAGTGGAAATGTTAATTGTTAGAGATTACTCTAATCATATGAGTTTCTTCGGAATTCGAAACATCGTCATAGCAAGTTTTAATTCCTTACCATTTCTATAATGGATGAATTAATTCTTGAATAAATAATTTTAATTTTACTATTAAATACCTATTTAATTAATATAAAGTTGATTTTCTTCCATCACGTATACCTAAATTTTAACAAATGATTTTGACATCTTATCTTTTTTCATTATCATATTATTATTACTACTATTATTAATTATTACTATTAATTATTAGGTCTTAACATTATTTCATAATCTTTAAAGTAAAATCTTTACGATATTATTTTAGGCAGTAAACGATTGCTGTCCACCGTTTTCCATCAAATGGAAGCACGAGGCGTGAAAAAGCAACAGTTATGGCATGATATTAAAATAATAATCGTTAAAACGGTAATTGCAATGCTACCTGAAATTATTCTGAATTACGAGCATTATTTCTACGATACAATCGGTTTGCAGTGCTTTCAGGTATATTCAGGATTTGGCATGCCAATTAGTTTGTTTTAAAGCCGGAAACTAATTCATTTCCATTACTTTTTAATAGAATAAGAAATATCCTATTAAATGAATTAATTCGAGTTGTTGATTAAATTCAGCTATTTTTCATATCTTTAACTTTCGAATGATATAGAATTAAAATTAAGTACTGAAATGCGTATAAGTCAAGATCAGTATTAATAAAGCCTTTAAGGAGACTTTTAATTATATTCTTGATAAAGTTTCAGATAATAGGTTTTGATATATTGATAACAAAAAATCTGATACCAATATTGCTCGAGGTAAATTCATCTCCTAGCTTAACAATCGAGCATGATATTTTATATTCAATTGACGATAATAAGGAAAATATTGAACCGTTAAGGGTACGATCTATTGTGGATGAAGTGAGTATCACTGATTATTAGTTCATGATCTTTTCAATTTCAACTTTTACTACCCACAGCTTATTTCAAAACAAAATTACAAAATTAATCACTGAAACTGTCAAGCATAAATAGCAGCTTAAAATCCTGAGAAAAAATTAAATAATATTAATAAAAAAAGTAAAGCCTGTAATTCTCTATTATGAATTCGTAGTTTATAACTAATAGTACCTGCGATGCCTCAATACTACCGCAAATTGTCAACATTCCATGAATTTCCAGATAAAAATCAATTATCTTCAATTATTTAATAATCTTCTATGACACATATTTGTAAGTGAACAGGCCAAAAACAATCTTCTGGAAAAGTCCTGAAACCATATATGGCCTAATGACAATTATTACTAAGCCTTCGAAGTTGTTTTTGAAGTAATCATTATTATTATAGGTTATTAAAATTCCACTGGTAAGAGATACAATTCTTTTAGTTCTCAATTTAATCGATGATGTTTATTCGACTCAGCCGCTAGCGTTAGTACTTACAGTAATTTTAATACGAGTAATTTAAATTTTTGAGAAAAATTAAGCCGAAATTCGCTCGATCACTATTTTTAGCTTTCTTTGCTTTTCTTGAAATGCAAAAGTTAAATTTATGTTACTTAACTTTTCGACATTTTTCATTTTCAGTTCTAATTTTTTGCAATTTATTGAAAATTACAATTTGAAAGAAAAACAGATTTAGTTTTAGAAATCTAACACCTGCGAATAATAAATCTCAAAAAACAGTGGATGATATGGGCGAACTCGGAGCAAAGAGAAAATCTCACCTGACAGAGGTATAAACTAGCTGATTGAGTCGGCAAAACGTTTAACGGTAGTTACCGATGAAATTTTGCAATCTCAAACTCTTATTATTTAGATTTTTCCATGTCGCTATGGTCACAGCAGTGGACACTTGCTATTTTTAGACAAAGCTGTCTATCTATTTATGCAATTTGTCAATTTGAAACAGACAACAGTTTTGATCATTTCTGGCGCTCGAATTTTCCTAAAGTTTATTTTTAACTGATAATAATAATAGACGAAAACACAATTTAACGAATTTCCTCATTTAATTATTTTGTAATTTTAGTATTCCTAATATTCGGTTGTTATTAAATAATATACTGATTTTGACTTAACAATTAAAATAAGCGGACAGTTCTTCAAATTCTTTATATGCAAATTTTCCTTCCTTTTTTCATTTTTCTGTTTTTTCCAGGAAATGCAGTTTACTTGATGTGATAACAGTACAGCAAATGGAAATAAAATTTTTGGAAATTTATAAATATTTTACAGCAAACGAATATATTCCGTATGTCTCTGGTTTGTTTCTCATAATTTCTACTCTTTTGTAATTTTGAAATGACAATAGAGGAAAGGCTTTTTAATTCAAATATTACCAGACTAGCCAATTATACTTCAATGATTTATTCATAAATTTAATTCAAATTACGTTAATACAAGTATGATTGTTTCAAGTTTGTCGTAATCCCACTGTTTCCAATTTTTAAAACTTAATTATAGACAGTAATTAATAGTCTATCCAATACAGAATCAAAATTCATAATACGCGATTCAGGCTTATCATTCCATGGTTTTCTCCATCTTCTCTATTACATTGCTCAATTGAAATTCCCATTTTCTGTATATTTATGGGAACAAATGCAACACTTACTTGCATACTGTGATTCGTCTCTTAGAAGCAATGGTGTCAGATCGGCACGATTGAGAAGAGTTCAAATTAACCACGAAAACTGTCGAAAGTACACTTTCATTTTCCCAAACACTCTTTTAATGTTTGTTATTATAACATTTGCTTCTCACCATCCTTAATCGTTCAGAAAAACTTCCAAAGCAAGTTTTCTCCACCTTAAATACCACTTTTCCCACATTCATAAGCATACAAATTCAAATTCAAGTTTACAGTGTTGAAATTTACTTGCTTCCATCACGAATACATACGAAACGAACAAGCCGTCCTCAGACACGCTTGAAGCCAGCCGAATCAATGAAACTTCAACCACGATACGGACGATCGCTTCCACGTACGTTAGATGGCATGATTTCAAAAAATGTTTCAATAAATTTCTTTGCAAATCAGAACACTAGAAAAAAGGATGAGCTAGTGCTGCCAAGGATACAACAACCTTTTCGATTTTAAATGATCAATCACTGCTGTTGTATTATTGCTATTTGTAATTAGAATCACAATCTACGCATATCCTTTGAAAAATAATGGTATAAATACACCATTTAAATTTAAATTTAGAAAGTCCAGTATACCAGGAATGAGTATTCTCAAATGGATACCCAAGTAATGAGTTGCTGATTGAATAGGAAGATCAAAAAATGGAAAATTATAAAAGCTATCCTAAGAGTTTTTTACCTTACTACAATCAAACTGACAAAAAATTTACAATACAAACAAATCTTTACCTTTACTGTTAAAAAAATTACTCATTATACGTTGTTAAAAGCAAAAATTTTTTGAAAATTTTATTTGTACGAAATCTTATAATCCTGTAGCTGCAAAAAAGAAATGAATGTAATACGACAATACTCCTTTAGAACTTTGCCTAAAGACAGTGAATAATTCTTTCGCATAAATTAGTATAGATGAAATTCGTAAAACGATTTGTCTTCTTAAATTTTTTGATGACTTTTTATTCCCTAAAATCAATAATGTTCCCTTAAAAAAGCAACAGATAAGACCACAAAAACAAAAGAAGACACGATGAAAGCAGGTTGAAAATTAACTACCCATAAAAACATTTTCATTTCATACAGAGTAAATAAAAGTTGGAGACCGATAAGTAAAAGAATGAATAACTGGAGAATGATTACAGTAAGTATAGCATTATTGCACATTTAATACGTATGATAGTAAAAAATTAAATTTTAATTAAATGAATACGCAAAGATGGAAAATTTTTCCATCTAGAAATATGGAAGATTTGGTATGATAATCAGAGATCAAAACTATGAAATATGAGATCATTTCAATTTGCAAGAAGAGAAATATATTTTATGAATCTACAATCACTTGCCGATTACGCATACTATCAAGAAATCCGGCAACATTCCAACTCTGAAACGAAAATGATGACAGTTAATTCGAAATTTCACTCGAAAGATAAACAGATTCCAATTTGAAATGTCATTCTCTAACTAATATTCAAGAGTTTTTTTGCATGAGAGTTTTCCTCACATAAATTCCTGAATATAATTTAAAAACTTTCAGTTACTTCAGTTTATCCTCTGGATGTGATTATAAAATTTCAATTTTCTTTCTCGTCCTAACTCTTTTATTTTATAACATCCGAAATGCTAGTACGAACAGAAGCATACGACAATCATTTCAGTCACGAGATACAGAATGACATTTAATAATAGAGTTGTATGAATTCGATTATAAAGGATGGCTAATACTTCAATGTTCCTAATAAATATATAATAATCAGAAAATATTTTCCATTTATTTCGTAATAATACCAAACGCATATAGAATTAAGTTATCGAAAATAAGAAAATAAGATAGATAAATTCAAATTTATGATTGCTTTTCACATGGATATTTTTTCTTATTTTATTTAGATATCATTAAGGATAAATTTCTTTTAGAAACTTAAAGCAAGAGATTGCAAATTAAATTAAAAAAAATATCATATGATCTAAGCCATAAATCTTTCGCTGCAATCTGATTTCTTCTGTACAGAAAAAATACTTCATTATTTATTAAAAACACTTAAAAAAAATGTTGAAATGATAATAAAATTTATACTTACTTCACGTTTAGTAAGTTTTCCACTACTGTATATGCAATGGATTTTCGTCTTTTGATTAAATTTGAGATCAGGCACAAGTTTAGGAGTAAGTCTGAAAATTCGCTAATCATCCACAAAATTGCCACCTAATAGAAGTGGATATAATATACGGTTATTTAAAACATGATTTTTCTCAACTATGTTGAACTCAAATTCGTTATCAAAAAAGACAGCATTCATCTATACTTGAACAAACTTACATGAAATATTGCGTTTTCATTAAATCATTATCTTTAGACAGCATATCTACAATCATATTGAATACAATCTTCTCATTTTTTGGATCCATTCCTAAAACAAAAAAAAACACTGGTTCTCGTCGACCATCTAATTTGAAATATTCTTCAAAATAAACAATTCATCATCCACACAATTCAGCCACTCCTTTATACTCCCACTTCATAATTAACGCCTGCTCTGTCCTTCAATAAATATTATATATCATGAAATCCTAAATCAACATCTCGCAGTATTGAAAAACAATATCGAATGGCGAGCTTAACTAAATCAATTAAATGATTCTAGGTGAAAAACATAAGCTACAGTTCAATTATAGGCATTTATTTTTTGAATTTAAAAAGACAGATTGAATCTTTGCGAAAAATCTGACTGGGAATTTCCTACTCAGGTTTTCGTCAGAAAATACAACAAACTTCATACCTTGATTGATTTCATCAACACAACGAAAAGGCACAATGGTTAGCTTTTGCAATGCCAAGATATATAGCATTGTGATCACACTACGCTCACCACCTGACTGTGTCTATAATGCAAGATTATCCAGGACAATTGAGTTACATTCTACTTTTTTCAAAAAACTTATCCATTATTTTGAAAACTCGATTTTATAACAACGAAGACAAATTGGAGAACTGTGAAATTGCAAAATTAGAAATTTGAAGTGTGAATAAGTTCACCTGATGTGTTAACTGCCTAAGCCTTTCACCTTCCCGAAATTTAGCAGTTACTATGATGCCATATTTCAGAATATCAAGCTGCAAAATAACGCTTAAGTAAAAAATGACTTGTATTTTCTATCGAAAACTGAGAGATGGTACATATACAAAGAAAAATTCATTGAGGCAAAATTACGCAAAATTAAAGAAATGCTTCGAAAAACTTCATAACTAAAAATCTCAAATTAATCACTTTATCGTCAGGTTTCTGAAGGTGAACTTCCCCAGAACATCCCATATTTTCAAAAAAGGAACTGAAATGTTGATTCAATTTTTCAACAACACTTTCCAGTTCAAGTAACCACTGCTCCAACAAGCGATTGATTTCATTTTCCCACTCACTGATCTTAAATACAGAACAATAACGAAAAATTAAGGTCGTCAAATCTCTCATCACTGTGATATCCAATAAAGAATAAAAATATCTCTATTCCGTTATATTGCATCTGGTACTTCTGAAATAGTAAACAACACTTCTATACAATTATTTATTTAAAGAAACATTATAAAGACCACATACGTCTTTTTTCCTTGTAGCTATTTCTTTAATGAGAGATTCTTTCTTCTGTGTTAGTTTCTCGAAACGTTCAATATCCTAAAATTTAACGTATTACAAGTAAATAAATAAAAAACTATCTTTGAAATGTAATTTGTTTATCGTAATGATATTATCTGAAAGCCGTTCATTTTTTTAAGCAAAAAATTAAGATATTTATTTAAAAGATTGTGGTATAAAAACGTAACAAAAAAGTAGTAACTGAAACTAACTTTTTTTTCTCCCTCACTATGCAGTGCATCCATCTTTCCCTGCTCACGTGCCATTTCGATTTGTATTTCGTCCTTAGTGTTTGGAATTGCACACAAATCAAAATTCTAAAAATTTAGAATACACAGCTCGTGAACAATCTAATAAGAAACGAAATAAAATCAGAACAAGTTTCAAGCTATCATTTTCAGGAAAATAGTTCCCTAATCCTACAACATACAAATTATTTTAATGATAGTAGGTAATTCTCCCTAATAATTTCCAAGTTAACCAAATGATTTGATACAACAGCTGTCTTTTGTCAAATTTTATTTGTAGCAACAACATATGTTAAAATTGTTGGATTAAAATACGTTGAACATCATTTTGCTCTTACTGAAAAACAGCACATGATTTAAATATCCTATATTAATTCTACCAACAAACCCTTTTCAAAATTTCTAATGCTGCAGCCGCTTCGCCTTCAGATGAATCTTCAACACCGATTGATTCATACAGTCGGTGTTTTTCTTCTCGTACTCTTTGCATGGCCAAGTTAACAGTTATTTCAGTGTGTCTGATTGCATCCTCAAAAAAAGACACCAAAAATAATTTCAGAAAGATATACTGGTAGGATTTTTTAAGAATGCTCGAAACATGAATGAAAGCGAAACTTGGAATTATTTTGAAATAATTTGCAAAATACCGCTTTAGATTCATATTCCACTTCAAAGTTGTTCAATCGGTTTTGCAATTCATCCAAGTCTTTCGACATCTTTTTCGCACTTAATGTGGCAAACAATGCATTCTGAATGAGTGTTTTTCTCTTTTTCTGCAATATTCGATTTAGAAAGATTAAACGAAAACTAGCAATATTTCTTATTTAAATCTGTGCCTATTTGTGGTATGAATTTGTTCATTAGAAGCTTCCGAAGGGTTACTTAAATTAATAAGGATAATTAACTAATAAGATCGGAGTTAAGTGACAAGCAAGATAAGCAGCATAGAAATTATATAGTGCCGAAGTTGCAAATATGGAAAAGATTCACATAAAAAGCATCAGAAAAGAAAAGACAGTGAACAAAAAATCAAGCTTTTAAAATGTATTTTTCTTTCAAACTGTGGTGGAATATTTTAAAATATTCCTTTCAAATTTAAAGAAAATAATACCATTAATTCCGCAATTTTTTCAACCCGTTCAAACGACTTTGTAATAATTTCATTATTAGTTTTTTGAAACTTTTGTGCAGCAATATCCAAATCAGGCTTATCATTTTCAATGGCTTGGACCCTGTAAAGCAAGCTTTAGTCACCACAATAGCTCTCTATCTATTTCTATTATTAAAAAAACATCCTAAAATTTGCCTGTAAATTCTGTATTTTAAATTAAACGATTTCCGCTATATTGCAGCATTCAGAATAAAAATACGTGCCTAGAAATAAAATTTCTGTCGAAAGAAGTGCAGAATGAAATAGAACCTTGCAGCTTTTGAACGCAATTGATTGAAAATAATATTCCGTGCGTCCTTTTTTTTGATAAATGCATCCTGAAATGTAAACTGTAAAATGGATGTTTAAATTCACAAAGAGAATAATCTAATACGTGATAAAAATTATTTTAGTCATCTCAGTCTAAGAATCTCTACTTCGTCTCGAGAAATATATTTATAAACATGTACCATCTTTCTACGGCATCTTTCCCGTCCCTGCACGATATTTTTTTCCGTTTGTCCAATACGATCATGAGCCAACCGCATCTAAAGAAAAATAAGGAAGGATTTAATAAACCATCCACGACTTTTTAACTCAAAGCCATGTATGATTAGGTTGTTCCAAAACATAACATCAAACGTACCACTATAACAGGGACTAGAGGAAATAAAAGAGCGTCGAAGAGTCACCTCATTTGCGAGCTCCTTCAGCTTTGCTAATTGTTTTTCCAACTCATTACGACTTTGCGCATTACTTTTAGCTGAAACAGTATGACCAACAAGAAGTCGCAGGGAAGTACGTAATGCTTCCGTTCGAACTGACAAGTTACTGTTATAACGAGATACAGATATTCGTACCTGAAAACACCAAATACTTTTTTCATAAAAAAGTAATATGATTCATGATGCGGGAATTATTTCACTTTAGATAGGCATACTAATTTTCAAACACACTACACGATGCAAAATCTTTTTAGCTGTTTTAATAGTTGTTAGGAATTAATAAAAAATGAGAAGTACCCGCAACGAATTTGTCAGAAACAAACGATGAGAACTTTTTAGTGCTTCGCAAACTTCATCTAAGCGATTTTCTGTCGTTTGGGTACCAATGGGGATTTTATGTAACTAAAAGCAAAGATTATATGATAGCGAACTTAACATTGCTAACAGCAAAGATTTTATTTAAATTATACACACAATTCAGGGAAGCCCGCATTAAAAACAAGAATCAATGCAATGATATCATCCGAAATCTGATTAAAATAAATTTCAAATAATAGCGTCAATTTCGAATTTTTTTTGTTAAAAAGTTCCCAAAGTTTAATAATTACCGATGCAACACTGTTCAAATATGCCTTCACAGGATCAGGTGCAGTATACAAATCTGATGCCATATAAGTGAATCCTAGGGAACGTAAATGTGTAGGTACCGCCTCCTGTTTTAGAAAGTGCGCAATCTGGAATTTTAGCAAATTTTTAAATTAATCATTTGTAAGCAACAAATTATTATTACATATGCAAGATTTTTTTGGATAAAAAGAATAAAAAACAAGAAACAATATTAAAACGAAAAAATTTATCCATCTAAATTAAATCATTGCAGAGATTAAGTAGGTTCAATGATAACGAAAGAAACAAAAACTGCATAGAAAATGTAACGAAAAGCTATTGCAAAAAGTTTACTTCGTCATCGCTTATGATACATGAATTAATTTTCCACGGATGCCGTTTATCTGTTAACAATAATTCATCTTCTTTGCAACGAAATATAAACATTAATAAATCACGACGTGCAACAATATTTTCTAAATAAACTGCGGCATCATCATCGACCAAAGACATCTGGAAATGAGAAGTATCTGTAAAATTAAAAATCAAACTAATATTTCTCATACAGCGATAAGGACATTGAGAAAATATTCTGTCTTAGTAGCAAATAAATCCATATGATGAGCAATGATACGGTATTAGCACTGTTTTTGTTTGTATTCTTTTATTCTAATTATATTCTAATTTTAATGTCGTAAATTTAATCCTCTCTTAAAAGATAAATACGAGATATTAGTATATTTCTTATTTAAATCAATAAATCAAATCACTATTTAAATCAATCCGAAAAGAGAAAAATTCAGTGTTTTTATTGAGATTTCTATTAAATGAGCACTATCATAACAGCTATATCAATCTAAAAAATTCAACGCTTACAAATAACAAAGGCACAAAAATCGGATGCCGAAACTTCTCTTTCTGTGATTCATACCATTGCCATGCCTCATCACATTTCATCTCCCTACTATTTCCTTTTAAAATAACAAATTTCTTTCGAAATGACTGCTGATCAGCATCAATTGCTTCCACGACAACTAAATATAACATTCAACAAAATATTAAAACCTATGATGACATAAATATGAACACTTTTAAAAATCCATTCTATTTTTAAAAATTTTCAAAGCCTTAAGGTGTAAAGAATATAAACCTTGTATTCTAGAATCGATTTCACCAATTTTATTGTTCAATATTGATTTCTGTTTATCCAATTCTTCCTCTTTTACATTCCACTCCAAATATTCCTTTTTGATTGCCGAATTCTCATTCTACAACAAAAACTACTGCTAATTTCAACCTTAATTTCTTCAGGAAAAATAAATTAAAAACAAGAAATTTCAACAAAACCATTCTATAAAAAAACTTTTTATAGACGAGATAAACCAAAGGTGAACAAAGAGCTTCAATAAAGAAGTCTAGAAATTTACGATCTGAATCATTTATTATTTCAAATTAATTTACTTGAATTTCTGAAACTAAAACTGCATGGACGATTTCGAATTAGTAGCAAAAATTAGTGCTATCTTTTCGTCATTCTCAAACTGCACTGTTTCAATAATATGGCTCTGATTATTGAAACAATCTTCCCTTTAACCAATTCAAATTAAATCCTCTACATTTACTTTATAAACAAAAATGAACTGAAGTTGACACATAATACTTCATTTTAAAAATTTGCTTGATTTGTAAATCTGATACCTCCATGGACGTAAATTCTCGCTCAGCAGCAGTAAGTCTCTCCTCCAAAAGGTTATGTTCCGTCCGTGCGGCACTTAATCTTTCCTCCCAGTCATCGTGTTCTTTCTTCGCTCGCTCATAATCTTTTTTGGCACTCAATATCTATAATTTAATATTACATTGAGACGAAAAAATAGCAGTATCACATAATTTTGTTTTGTGTAAGTTTAATAAGAGAATCTCCACATAGGTTTTACAGCAAATTCTAACAATTATTGGTTCTTGCTCGGTGTACAAATAATTAAAATAAAATAGTATCATAAAAAAGGAATTTCTAATCATGCTTTCCAATTATTTACATTGATTACTTACCAATTCATCCACTGATTCAACAGCAAGTAATCTTTCAGTTTCCTTCTCTATTGATAATAATCCATCCATCTGAAACATTTTTTAGATCTAATTAACTTCATTATCACTGGAAGAATAGATAAAATCAGAAAGAACTTCAAAAGCTCAACGCTACAAGGAATTAATAAAAAATACAATATAAATAATATGGAAATAAATCCCAGTCTTACAACAAAAAAATTTTACAGATTCAGTTGGGCAACTGATCTGATATTAACTTGCCTCAAATAAAAGAAGCAATTGCTCTGCTTTTATTCATTTTTCAAAAAGTGAAAGTTTTTTCAACAAAATTAAAAAACAAATCAATGAAAAACTAACGGCATTCTTTTCCTCGCATTTATATCTTTCACTGATAATTTTTTGTTGTTTCAAAAGACTTTCGATAGGCAACATTGCTTTCTTCGTCTGTGGAAAGTTCCAGAAAGATAATGATTGTTTATTATAATACATAAGAAAAATACTAAACCTTTCTAATTTTACATAGCAACCTATAATTTTATACTAACCAACATCAAAGAACTAAATTCCCTAAATATGAACCTACAAGGTTACATATTTAGGGAATTTAGTTCTTTGATGAAACTTAACAGTCTGATAATAATGAAGGACAAGCAGAATCGCTGTGCTATAATGCAGAACTTACGCTCCAGTAGAAGAAAGGATATAAATAAAAGGAAGTAAAAGGATAAGATAATGAGAGGAAAAATTAGAAACTAAAAACTCTCAAATTTTGAATAGTAAAAGTCCACCTCCTCAAGTTCTTCTTCTTTCATTCGCTTATACTGAGCTCTTTCACGGGCGACCATTTCTGCCTCCAAATACTCCTGTAAATTATGCCCAAATACTAGGATATAAATGAATCAGAAAAATATTTTGTCTTAGGCACAAATAAAAATAAAAAAATTCGTTAAAATAAATTTTTTCTTCGATTCAGAATACACTTATATTACGAAAAGGAGAATCAGTGCACCGACAGAATATTTTGCAATCGAAAATGATGCTTCCGGAAAAAGAAAAATAAGGTATAAACAAACGAGATAAAGTTGTTTGCATTGAAGAAGTCGAATACGTTCCCGCATTGTTTCACGTCGCCGATAATTTTCAATTAAAGGGACCAAAGTTTTCAATTCACTTTGCATGGAGTTTAAACGCTCTTCTAGGCTTCAAAATTCAAAAATATTTACGTTCAAAAAAAAGTGCAACAGACATCTACAGAACTAAATGAAACAAAAAAAAAAGAAGTGACTGAACATACCATTTCGTCTGTAAAAAAGGTGAGTGAGTATACCGCATATCATAAATGCTTTCGTGTAAGTCGACCATTTTCTTCCCAACAGCCTAAATACGATATCTGATTAAATGACTCATAATTAAATCGTAAAAATGTTAAAAACAAAACTGGAAAAAAAATTTTTAATTCTAACTTTCTCCGTATTTTTAAGCAGATTATATGATTTCTGTTCCGCGAAACTTTTCACTTTATCTTGCGCAAGGAATGTGCATGGATTATCAATCTGAAATTCATGACTGAAGTATTGCAATTTTAACATACAAAGTGATAAAATGAATAAAAAAATTACATATTCACTGCATTCCATTATTCACTGGTTTTTCATGGTTAAAATTGTGTACTCCGTCTTTCATAACTTTCCTATCATTTGCACGTAGAACCTTTTAGCTCTAGATTAAAATTAAAAATGTTTAGATGCATAAGAAAATAAAGGCATCATGAAGAACAAATTTCTGAAGGATCAACACCCAAGCCCAGCCGGCATTTAGATTAAGGAGTCAATGCTTCACCTGGATATTATAGCTTTCAACAACATCGCGCAATTTTGTTTGTGTTACTTTCTCATCATCGACAAAATAATCTGAACAACCGGATCGATGCAAAACAATCGACAGTGTGCGATCTTTTCCAAGCTTTGAATCACGACTAAAATCACTCTAATAAACTTGTGAGAACATTTTTTACAAAAAAATTCTATATTTTCAGTTCCCGAACATTTGTTAAAAAGTTATGGTCCCCAACTTCCCTTAAAAATACTTGGCAAAGATGTCATGATAAACAAAAGTACTCACATGGAAACTTCAACAGATCCTTTTTCCAAACCATGCTTGATATAATCAGCCAATAATTCAGAACGTCCTAAAAATCGAGGAGTACCACCTACTGCCAGACATAGACCACACATAATCGTACTTTTACCTAAAAATAAAAGACAAAAAAATTTAAGAACTGATAAGGACTGGCCATTAAAATAGTGAATATCGACTTAACATTTAAGTTCGTTTCTCACCTGAAGTTGAACACTTGAAAAACCAACAAAATGGCTATAAAATAGGGTAGATACCAACCTGTCCCATTCGGTCCAATAATAACATTCAAATTTGGACCAGGAATTATTTCCATGTATTCGTAAGTCCTGAAATTATTTACTGAAATCAAATGTTTAGATGAGATTAACAGTAATTGAATTTGCTACTTGTTCGATAAATAAATATTGCTAAAAGAACGATAGATTAATTATATTACTGAAATGCATAAATTTTTAAGAAAATAAATAAAGCGCACTGCTCTAACTTTCCGATCTCTACTCCACGATCAGAGAAGTGCGATATTAAGAAATGATTTACCAGTCCTTTTTCCTAAAAATTTAACTCAGCTTTTTTCCCCATTTTCTTTTCCGCCTTCTTTCAGTACTATATTTTTTTTATTAAAAAAGTAACTCATTAATTTCAAAGTCTGAATGGGAAGCACCTACCTTCCCAAGGATCCAATACAAAATAATTAAAAAGCATGTTCGACTTAAACTTGCTATTATATCATTCAGTACATATTGTTTATATAAATATTTCATTTGTATAGTTTTTTGATAAACTTATTTCCGCAAGTTTTTAACATATTCATTTTTCATACTTAATTTTGCTGACCTATCACCTCTGTATATTGACTTACGCATATTTCACACTGCAGCAGTTAGAAACTTACAGGAAATTCTTGAAAATGATCTTTGTAATCGATCCATCGGGAAAATGTTCAGCGACTGCCACAGTTTTTCGCTGCTTATTTACAATCATTGAAATAGGAAACACATTGGCTTTTTACGATGTAAGAAAAAACAAATTTCTGGTGAATTCGTGGTTACTTCGGTTTCTGTTAATGTTTAACCGATTTTAATTGCATTAACAAGTACAACGGTTCATTCATTTTGATTAATAATTATATTGCTCATCAATACTGCTAAGATTACAGAATGCAAGAAGCAATTTGTTGATATAAACCGAAGGAAATGAATGATCTCCGAAATCAATAAAACCTTATCAGATTACAAAATACATTTGAGATTACCGAGCCATTTCAATCTTATTGAGCAAACTGTGAATAGCGATAAACCTTCAAAAGAACTCACTCACCCAACACTTGCTTGTTTTCCCGACTTTAACCATCTCCCTCAATTTCTAGCATGAATTCACTAAATGGCCTTATCCTCATCACTCTAATCCTTCTAACTCACTCCCATTCTCATTCTAATCAACTTATGCCCACTCATTTGAAATTTCAAATCTAGGCTCGTTCTCGAGTCGCCAATTGACGTTATGCTTCCAGGCTCACGCATCATTTGCGATTCTTTTTTAAATTTTATAGAAGCCATTATCCGAAGTATGATAGATGATAACGAGGAAGTGGGAAAGGTAAGGCAGAGGCGGGGTTGGAGAATGATGGACCTAATCTCATTACTCGCATATTTGTGAACTCAAGCGTATATATGCGTGACCTCTCTTATATGTTATTGTTATATGTTATATATATGTTATTTATGTGCGCGGATATATGACCAGAATTTAATAACAATTTTATCTGTTTTACATTTCATGATTATTTTTTGCTTCAGAAATGATTCACATTTCAATTCCAACGACACAAACGTTGGTTGAAACAGACGGGAGCCGTACATATGATGTAGGTCGTTTATTTCCTTTTCATAGAGATTGACTAGATATTATATGTCGTTTTATTATTAGATTTTGAAATGATTAATTTTACTTCTACTCAGTTTACACTCAGTTTTTCTCAGTCTTCTACTCAGTTTTTACAACTTGGATTTATTTTATTAATTTGCTTGGAATGTTTCTTTTTCTTTTTCTTTTAGTTATTTTGTTAGTTGCTGATGTAATAACCACTGTTACTGTCATGGTATTGATGGGTTAGTAATAATTATTAGTCTTTGAAATAATTCTTATCTTAATTACTATAGTGATAAGTAATAAGATATAATAATGCACTTATTTCTAGGCATTTGACCTATACATTAATGGTGCTTATCATGCAAGCATACGGTATTCTCATTTATTGAAGCTTCATGAGAAGTTACGTGGTCATTTCGGACCGAAATTAAAAACACCTGATTTCCCGTCTAAAAAATTGTTCCGAATATTGGATCAAAAAGCGCTGGAAGAACGGAGACTAGCATTAGCACGTTATTTTCAAGCAAGTTGGTTTTCTGCTGAAACATAAAGCAAAGCTTTGTAGAACTTAGATTAATGGAGTTTGGAACGAAGCACCGCTCCAAAACAGAAACTTAATTCCAATAACTGACAAATTTACATCTGATATATTTTCTTTGAAGTTGGAAAAATCTTCATTTAATTGTCTATGTTCTTAAGATAGTGTGTGAAGTGAGCCAAGTACTATTGCATGTCGAATATATTTTATTTCGGTACTGAATGGTATTAAATGATTTTTGACTTTGTACCATTACGGTCTTGTTTTCAGTAGTTCAGCTTCAGTCAATCGCTCAACACTTCATAACTGAAAACGCTTTTCTTAATTTTCAAATCGTAAGTGAATTTAGCTTCATTCTTCTGTAATTTTTTTTCATTTAAATTATGGCATAAAAAATACTCCATTTTTTCTTTAGGAATCTTTTCGGCCGTCATCTAGTAACGTTTCGGTTGATATTTTCATGGCAGATGGTTCCAAGGAAACTGTTCGCTGCAGTGTCGAACATCCTACCGAAATTATTTTAAAGGTGCTTTTTTCCTTAATTTCTTTGTAAAAAATATTTGGAGTGTGCACCCATCATATTTCTCGGTTCTGAGAGGAGAAATCTATTTTTAGCGATTTGCTGACATTATTGGTTTGGGTGTGGAAAATGTTGGAAATTTTGGTTTGTTTGTGGTTAAACGACGGTATGCTAGTGATGATGGCCACTTCATATCTTCTCTTGGTTCAATGAAATATCCGGATACACTCTGTCTGTTATACTCTATAAATAAATTTTACTCTATAAACTCTTTCACTCTATTTTACTCTATAAATAAATTTAACGGTGAAGTAATGAGTTTCCGAAATGTAACATTTTGGTTATTTTGGTGATATGAGACAAATTATGCTTGCAAGCTTGATTTTTTGAAAAATAATAACTTATTATTATTAAGGATCATATTTTAATGCACTGTGAATTTCAACCTGTGTAAGCTTTTGTTAGTAATAGTAGTCACAGTTAAATTTTATCTTACATTCCTAAAGTTACCTTGCTGAGAAAATAACACTGGGAAATATAAGATGAAATTAGATCTTGCATTTTTAAATTTTGCATTTTTTAAACAGGAATAAGCATTATATAGGCGTTCCTTCTTGAACTTTTGTTTAGCTGTACGATTGTTGCGAAATTTCGAATCACCTTATTTATCAATTCATTTAATGAATCAGAAATCGGCAGCAACGGGAGTATTTTATTACATTGTTGTTAGAAAATTAATCTGGGATCCGAGAATTGAGGAAGAACTTATGGACGATCCCGGAGCTGTTTTATTATTGTACAAGCAGGTGCATTTTTTCCTTTCATAATTTTAATTGTAGGTATATTACATATATGGGTAACGTATTTTCATTTAAAATATATAGGTAGATTTTCAGAAAAATCGTGCAACCTTTAAAAGCTTTCCTAAATTATGTTTCTTTTAAAAATTTTTGGGGACCAATAAGTATTTTTGAGTAGTTTTTATTTTAGAGCAAAAAGAATGAAACCTGGAAAATATTTAGGCCGCAAGTGATCTTCATAACGGTCATTTCGTGCCCCGTCAAACAGAAATCAAAAATCGTTTGTTAGCTTTGGAAGAACAGGGCAATTGTATTCAGTTAAGCAAACTTTGATTTTCTTTGAGTGATTATTAGGAATTTTCAAAAAGTACTATTAGCTGATGTTTATTTATTCTCAATAGACACAGTTTTAATTTTGAGTATTCTGGATCTGAGGCAGTTATTTAGAAATTGTTGTGTTATCAAAGTTTGTATTTTAATCTAATTATATAGCTCTTCTCTTCTTAATCATGGTAAATGAGACCTTAATTACCTATTTGTTTCCAAAGTAACTTCTTTCAAAAGTCGATCTGTTCTTTACAGCATTTGTTTTAGTTTCTTCGTTTATGCCATTTGGAGCCAAACTATAGTTATGAAGTTTTGGAGTCTTGTTCAAGTAATTATCCACGACCAGGAACGGAATGCAATTTGAAAGTTGGCCGACGTCATATTCTTCTGGAATTTAAAGATGAGGGAGCTAAGGATGATGTAAGTATAGCAAGTTTTTAAACCTGTTTTTTATCTAATTGTTTAACATTTCAACAGTTTTCTATCCCGTTCCGTTCTGTTTCACTTTTTTTGTTCAGGTTATGCGTGCTGAGTTTCGAGCGACAAGAATTCGTGTTTGGCGCATTTCTCAGCAAGATAATGGTTTCACATTTTTGTTTGAATATTTAATGTCGAAAGGAGTATTTCAGTGGGTTACTTTGCATACCAACCAGGTTTGCCCCCTCATTTTCATATATGATTTTTTAATATATTTCACGTATAATTAACATAGAAATATTCTAAATTTCTTCCTTGGTAGCTTTTTTGAGCTCTGGGAATTTCTTTAATCAGGCTGAGATTGTGAAGAAAATGTGATATAGGCGAAGGATTTTTATAAATTCCTGAAATTTTTGCTGTTAGATGTCATTACCCAAATAAATTCCAGTGAGAAAGTACTTTCCAGGCTATCTTGCTTTCTTTGTTACTTCAATCGATTGGTTTTGAAATTCTCAAAGAACATCGCTCCTTAATGACCACGGTGAATTATTTCTTTTGTCTCGTGTTTTTGTTTTTTCTGAATTATCTTATTCTATTGCATTTATTTGATTGAAAATACCTGTAATGGCAATACAAATTTTTTTTGGTATATAATGACCTGTAACATATGAAGCGTTATTTCACTTCTCATTTTGTGCTCTTTGAGAGTTAAAAAAAATGCCTTTTTTAATTTTTAATTTCTGTCATAATCAGCGGCAAAATAGCGTTAAACGAGCTCTGTGTAATTCAGTTGCGCCCATATATTTAATTTTACAGATTTTTTGCTCTTTTAGTGCTTTTGATGAAGTGCAATCGTTTTTTACTATTTTACTGTATTTAGCTTGGTGGCCATGACTGTGATTATCCAACAAAAGATGTATTCAAAATTTATTCCTCACAAGAAGATAGTTCAGCAGAATCTCCCTTTATTCCGACAACTATTCAATATTCAACGTCAATGGAAAATAGTGAGGAGAACAATTCGTGTGTGGTTGAGAAAATCGAAGCTACTTCAAATCATGACCCATTAGCGAATATTCCAAGTGACAATGGCAGCATCCGTTCTGTCGATGTAAACCACCATTATCATAATGATGGTAGTATCACTCATAGGCAAAATTTAGAAGCAGTTGTCCAAGAATGTAATGAGTCTGTACGAGATGCTTTTACCACAATTTCGGTATATTTTTGTTTTTAAATATTGATGAATAGTAAACATTATGTTTCATCATCATTTATATCAGATTGTTTTATGTTTCCTTAAGAGAATTAAACTTAGGTTACTTAGTGGAATATAATGAAAATTTGTTTTTTGCTATCTTTAATGTAAGGTAGATAACTATGCGACCATGTATTAAGGGCTTGTTTGAAACTTCCACAAATATAACGAGCTTTTTTTGATAACTTGAAGCGCAGTGTTGCTACCATATTATAACAGGAGCTGAACTGAATTTTTTGGAGCAATGAATCATGACTAATATTCTTATATCATTCAGTTGCTGAATTTGTTTCAGAAGGCATTGCTGTTAAGAAATGAAGGATTTCAAATTACAGACGATGACTTATAATCGTTTTCTGATGGTTAAAATAAACTGGCGAGGCAAATCGTAATTTTCTCTCCTCAATTATTATTTTCTTCATTCGATTTTTGTTTTCCTTGTATAAATTCACTGTCAATCTTATAGTTTGGATTTTTGTTTATGGATATCTTTTCTTTGAACGATACTGTTGCAGACGTCTCTCTTTCAATAGATTTTTGCTTTATTTTCATTTTTTTTTTATATAATCATTCATTTATAGTTGTGTTTTATTTTTATTTTAAAGTATCTTTTTCATATTTTTATGAACTTTATTCCGAATATAGCGCTCAGTGAACTTGGTTCTTCTTATTTCTTCCTGTTCTTGCCATTTTTTTTATAGCACGGACGTTTCTAGGACTTTCAGAAAATATTTTGAAGTATGAAAATATTAATTTATATTACCGAGGTTTTTCCAAACTTGTGGAATTATAAATGATTTCGATTAATCTAAGTTTATTTCTGATCTGGGACTTATGCCAAAGATTTGTACCAAATGATCAGATAATGTTGATAAAAATGTTAATTCTATAAATTACGTAACTTACAATTCTATTTTGATCTTGACGATATTCACTTTTATTTTGTTGTTTCAAAAATTGTTGGTTCCAAATATTGTTAAATGATTTCGGTTTAATGATTTTTATTATTATTAAGAAAAGTTTATTTTGCATATGAATTTATGGTTGCTCCATATGTTCAAGTATATTTAATTGGCATCACATTTATATCGCTTACATATATATCATTTTATTGAGATCACAAAACAGTTTTTCTTCCTATGAAGATATTTTCCGTTATTATTCAAGGCGTCCGTTTTTTGCATATTTTACGATCTAATTCAGCAATCTTATATTTTATTACATTTATTTATTTATTGTATTCTTCTTATATTATATTTTATTATATTTATAATTTTTTTCTTTACATACGGTTCTATGCTTCCCTTTTGAATCTCTCCTTTCTTTACTAAAAAATTTTCTCTATTTCATATCCAAATTAATTCATCTATTTAATATTGCATAGAATTTACTGCTAGGGAGAATTCGGATTTATATCATTAATCTATTCAAATGAAACTGAATTAAAAAGGTTGTCTTGAATAGTCATGATTTGGCTATTCGTATGATACTCTTCCTGTGATCTATTTTTAGGATTGAATTTCTGAATTTGTTATATGAAACTGTTATGGGAATTATGGAATTTCTCATTAATTTTCTCATATGAAAACATCTATGGAAATGTTTGTTTTGCCTTGTCGTTTCTACCAAATTCTAATTCTTTGAATATTTTCTAATAGCAAAATGCATCGGCTGTCATAGAATTTCTCAAGTAATGATAATGGGACGAACCAAAAAAGGGTTTCTTATTGTTATTTCCGGTGCAAAGATTTCAATTAAGTGAGAAAGGAAAGGAATATATAGTACAGAGTTGAGGAAATTAACGCCAAATAATGAATCAGGAAATATGTTTAGAGGATTATTCAAAATGAAATTAAATTTTGTCGGCAGGGGTTGTCACTGTTGTTTATGTGGATTCTATAATTCAGATATGAACCAATTTGAACTATATGCCTTTCGATTTTATTTCAAAAGATGAAATCTTACCGATAATTCATTACAAATGTATCAAATCAATTCTAATGGGATTATGTGTCACATATTCCATAGTAAGAGTCGCAGACATGGGCAAATTTCTTTACTAATGTATCAAATGTGCTTAGTTTTATGCATGAATTGAAATTTAGGAAATAACTTTCAATATGTTGCTCTTATTTCCGACCAGACAATATGTTATTCGCATTTCCTGGTTTAGTTTGAACATTGCCATTTTGATTTTAAAATTAATCACTTTATAATCTAGTATTCTTGCTTAATTCAGCAGCACTGATTGTAATTGTTGGATTGATATGATTTACAAATGACTCGAAAAGTTCTGCTTAATCTATGTTTAAAATTTATAAATTTGAATTTATGTAGAAAATAGTTGCATGGATCAAAGGCGAGTGATCAAAATGATACTATGGATTACAAAATCAATAACCGTTTGATAACAGATAGCACGTATTTATGAAAGTTGTCTGTCTACCTAGGAAAAAAGGAACCGGATGAAATATACTCCGGAAGCAAGTTCATCATTGTTATAGTGATAGATGGAATTCCGGCATACATTATTGAAGAAGAGAACAGAAACACAACTTCCGGAAGATAATATACCTTTTACATGTGAAAGAAGGAAAATTTGAAGAATGTGACAGACCTAACAACTCCTTTTGTCGTGCATTATCAGCCAACTGTAATCATTGAAAGAATGGACGGTATGGATATCACAATCTTCTAATACAAGACATTATTAAATTTTTAGTATGATGTTTTCACTCCTACATTTAGAGTATCTTTATCATCATTATCACCGTTTTCCTTACCGTCACTGTTCACATTAACATTGCTACTATATATTATATCATGATCACTAACGCTACTACCATTATCACCATTGGTCCATTTAATTACCGAGTAATCTAAATAATTTTGTTATTGGATTAGTATTAGTACTGATAAAAAGGACGTGAACTATACGGAGAGTTGAAAAAAATTGTTTGAAGAATTGAAATTAAAACGAAACGAAAGAATAGTTATGACAGCGAAACAATAAATTCGCAATTACGTAAACAATATAACAGAAAAGAACGATCATTTAGGGATACTTCTCCCGATCATTCGGGATTCTTTCCCGTCATTTTTAGCATCGACACGGTGGACAAGGAATAAAGCAGCAACAGCAGTCTGTATCAAAATGTTCTCCAATAATACATCCACAGCATAATGCGATTAAAGCCATTAACCAACCAGAACACCCGGAATATCTCCGTCTTCCGCTAGAATGGCAGACATAAGTGGGGAACAAGAAAACAACCAATGAAGTTTTAGAGACATAGTATTACTGAACAACTATAAATTTTTTATCACGTAATTTATTTCTTTGCTACTTACTAATTTGGATAAAAATACTTTGTAAGTCGTTATATAATTCCATCGTTGTATTGATTTAATGATTGAATTAAATTAATAATCCTTATCCCGAGATTTATACTGTGGATATGTTACAAAATGAAGCGAAATTTACTAGTAACACGGCTGTGGATGACAGTAGCCCGGAGGTGGTGCACACGGATAGCATTGACCTGCCGGATACGGTCCGTAATGAGAATTCTGCAGAAAATAGATGAAATATGAACGATTTGTAACAATTTAAATAGTACCTGTATCATATATTGTATGATAGATGTATGACGTGTAATACCTTCATGATAAATATTAAAAAATTCTAAATTATGTTAATGAATTGCATTTGTTATTAATTTTACCGAAAAGGTTGAAGTACATTTTAAATTCAGGTCAGAAAATCCTTCAAAGCACACATAAATAAAAGCTATAGTGGATTAAGTTTCATTTACAAGGAAAGAAATATTTAAAAAAGAATTCACAAAAAACTTTGTCAGCAAATTTATCACAACAAAATTTATCAGCATGAAGCTCAAAAAAATCAAAATTAGAAGGAGTGATTGAATAAAGACTCTGGAAATTGATTAAATCTGTAATTTCTTCAAAAGAATTTAAGAACAATCCAAAATTTACCATTATTAGTAGGAAAATCAAATTTCTATCGAGCGACGATCGTGGTAGTGATAACAGATAGGGTATTGAAGAAACAACTTTTATGTAAGATTTCCCTCTTCTCTCTTCCCTTCTTTCTCTCCCCCGCTCCCTCTCTCTCTCTCTCTCTACCTTTCTGTTTCTGTTCATCTCGTGGCTTTTCAACCGGTTTCCATTGATTTCAAAATATTTAGCTGAGGAAGAAATCAATAAAACACGACTGAACTCATGACATCTACAATATTTTTCATGTTACTTCTGGAGAAGTCATTTCAGCCATTACAATTTATGGGTATGAATCACGCTTAAAAATTGTTGAATGAAATTTCAATGGAAGGTTTGTTGAATCATGTGAAGCACTATTCATATCATATTGGTATCACTTTATTGTAGAATTTAATGAAATCATACTGTTAGCAAATTTTACTGTCTTTCCCATTTGCTACTTTCGCCTCATAAATGTGACATTTTCATTTCAATCAAAATTTGAATTAGCAGAAAAATGATATAGAATAATTTTAGTTATATAAGTATAAATCTATATTTCATGTTAATATCATCCTTATCATTGGCGTTCGTAGTCTTTATTCACGAGTAATTTTTGAAAAATTTTTCTATTCTTCCAAAATTTGCTGAAAATACGATGAAATGGATCTCAAAAATAGTCAAACAATAATAATAATAATAATCGAACTGATAAAAGATCATTCTATCATCGATTTTTTCACTTTATAATTTCTAAAATTTTCACAATAAAAGATAAAAAAGAAGTATGATAAGAGTAAAGATCTTTACATGTAAGACAAGAAAGTTATGATAAGGGATATCAAGAGCAATGTTGTGATGAGGTCGGAAGAAATGTGTCATGAAAAGTACTACAAATTACTATTTGTATTGCATTTGATAATTGCCAACAAAATCAAACAATATTTTACCATAAGATGGGATTAGTCTGTTGCAAAGTATGCTAATGTACTTATGGCAGTAAGGAAGAACGAAATTAAAACAAAAGTATGAAGAAATTGTGGCCGAAAACAAAGAAATGTTCAAATAAGTATATGAAAAGAATGAAAAAAAATCGTAAACATTTGCAAAATAAACAAACTTAACCGAAAATTGATATTACAATGTGTGGCAGGCTCAAATGCAACGTCCCATTTGAAATTACCATTTGCGAAAAGTGTGAATGAATTGAGAGATAAGTAATTTAATGGCTTGAAATTATAAATAATTATTTGGAAAAACTTGCATCTTATACTTGGCTTCCGTCTGATAATACTATTAATATTATAATTTGTGGCATCGAATATCCATTCATTCTAATCATTAACTTTTTTCAAATTTTTGCTAATTAATTAGATCTCGTGATAAATTCGAATAATTGGATATCTTTTTATCACTTTTTTAATCACTGTTTATCTTATAATATCCTTCACATTATAATAGAGATTTCATCATCTTTAAGGAAAGCATAGAAAAAATTGTTCAATTTTATTAACTATAAAAAATGCATTTGAATATTCATGAGATTTCAAAATATCAGGATGAAATTTATTAGTGACCTTTCTCAAGGAAAATGCGACATAAAATGAAATTGGAAAAATGAATATTTTCCAAGAACTGCACATTTTCATGAGATAAACGAAGTTTCATACGCAAAAATAAGCATTTAAGCTTCGTTTCATGCATGTTTTGCTACATTATAACTAAAGTTGAGCATTTTCGAAGAAAATTCATTAACTGATTGACAAGTAATATTTGCCAAAAAAAGAAAAAATACTTTCTGAAACATAGCACCTATACAACGGTGTGTTTACAGTGAATTCGACTACTTCCGCTTGGTGGCAATTGTCGTTGATTTAAGGTACGCTGAACTTCACCCATCGTGGATTGCGCTTCACGTGTGTGACTTTCGGATGATGACGGAGATAACTGATGTGACAATGAACGATCCGGAAGGATGCCGGAACGATTTTCACTAATATTAACACGCATTAAAAATTGCTGCAATAAGGCATCGGTTTGAACAGCCTCCTGAAATTCAGTGAAAATTGGCAGTTATCATAAGAAAAAAGGTTAATAAGGAGGAAAATGAGGTAAGCCAACAGAATTTTAAAAAAAAGATTAATTAATTAGTTTTTTGAATGCATAATCTTCTAATTAGTGAGTTAGATGCAACTAGATGTTAAACTAGCTATATAACGTACTATTTATCTGAATCTCTTGATCAATTCATTTCCCGCACTTAATAATTTTTAATTAATCAATCTCTCAACTATATATTTTTAAAAGAGATCTACAATTGGTAATTTGAAATTAATCCAACTGTGTCATTCCACTAGTTAATTCGCTAGAAATTACACTTTATTTGGTAGAAAAATTTGAAAGAAAATACCTGAGTATTTGGTATTGGTGCATAATATGGTATTGCGTAATGAATCGGTTTTTTGTGCTGAAACACAAACTTGAAATGATTTATATAGAAGGATTAAGTATCTCTAAATTATACCAACAAGAAAAATTGATGAAAATTAACTTATCGATGAAATAGGCTTTACCCTTTGCAAATATCTGCTGTGAGATGTAAAACATTCGGAATCAGTATAATACAATCTTGGATCTTCATCAGCGACAATCATTCGAGATTCTGAATCACTAGCTATTTGTGGTCTTTGTAGTGCTTCTGAATGATATGATTTTGGCTTTGCTCCTCGAAGAAAAACTCGAGCTTCTATTCTACCCAATTTAATTTGCGGACTGATTTTTTCCGTTGCTATACTTTGACTTCCTTCATTTATTTCCTTTTTATGCTCCTCACTAATGTCAAATGTCCCTGCCGGAACATGTATTTCCGGATGGACGATGATGCTTGCATCACTTGGCTTCATTTCCTGCATAATTTCATCCTGTCCTATTTTTTGTCGCACGTCCGATTTTCTACGTATGTCATCTTCACAGCTAATTTTTTCTTTCTTATTCTTCCTGCAAATTTGAAGCATTTCCAGTACGAAAGCTAAAATCAATAAATTTCATAGAAAGATATGATTCTTAAAATTTAATGCTTAGTAATTTCCTATCTTAATTTTTAAATCACTATTTGAGGTAATAACCAAATATAACAAATTGATTACTCCAATAGGCTCAATCACCTTAAACTAATAATGGATCAATACATCTCGAAGTGATCGTTTCATGAATAAATCTTTTGTTGTCCGTTAAAAAAGTGCATTCGTTTTTATTAAATTCGGGTTATTCAGATTATTGAAAATATTGACTATTACTTTATTTCCGCGGAAAGTTTAAAAAACCTGTTACGGTTTTCCTGAAGTTTCGTTGTTCCGGTGCCTTCACGAAATTCATCTTTGGCATCCATCTCTTTTTCAGAATATATTGCCGGTGATAATGTCTGCATTTCCATTAATGGTGACATCATGGCATTTGCATAACTAAAATAATAATAATAATTAAATTAATTAACTTTTCCTCTTGCAGTCGAATCATTCCAGTTCAATTATAAAAGAAATTTCTCTCCTCAACACTAATTAAAAATTTAGATGAATTGTTTTACCTGCTATATGGATCAGCGTAAGAGAAACGTGGATCTGACAGATCGGCGGAATCGTACTCTCGATTTTCAACTTCTTTTAATGATTCATGGAGTGAATCATTGTTTACAGAATTATGATTTTGTTTTTGCACTAACTGACATAACGACCTGCAAATATTCTCATTTACAAAAAATTACTATAAATCAATCATAAATTATAATTATATCACATTTATTCAAATTCCATTGAAATTAGCAATAGTTTATTGAATTAATTAAATTTGATAATTTAAATCGATAATTCCTATATCAAAATTACATGCATAACTAAATTTGGCTTAAATTCTCAACAATGTCAAAATATGTTTTGTTTACTTACTGAAAATGTTAAATTACCGATCAAGCAATTTTTATAAGGTATTGCGATACATAGTACCTAGAAGTAATAATTCATATGGATCTAAATCAACCTCTCATCACCATTTGTTGCCTCTAGCAGCGAAACAGTTTCCTCCGGCGATGTTTCGTCATTTTTACCATCTTGCTTTATATCACTGAAAATTTTGAGAATTCGTCTAATTATTCTATAGACAAATTATGCCTTGACAACAAATATGCTTCGAATATAAAAATATTTGTGTTCGACAATGACTAGCTTATTTTCCTCCGCTTTTTTTTTGAAGTTTTTCAAGGAATATGTCATGAAAGGAAAATTTTGTCTGACTATTTGCCGAGAACATCCAATGGACATAAATCTCCTATAATTTATCAATCTCAAAGATAAAATGGATAAAAAACATTTCTTTTTTTAAGTAAAAGTTTTGGAAGCCGATCTGGAATATTCCTGCGAATTCTTCCATGAATTTGGAATTCCATGATTCATTTGCAGTTAATCGAATTTTATATTAATCGAATATCAGCTATAATCAGTTGATCGGGAAAATTGTCTCATAAAATACCGAGAAAGAAAATTTTGGATGAACTTTAAGGAAAACAAAATCCAATGGAGAGTTTAAAAGAGAAGTAAACAACGCATCATTTTATTTATAAGGAAGTTTATATGAAGCAAACAGAATCTTTTTTACTAAAACTTAAAAATAAACAAGCTTCTTACTTTTTAGTAACGAGCGAAACACTTCGATCACTTTTCACTTCATTCTCTTCTTCTCCAATTAATTTTTCCGATGATGGACTGAAATGATACTTACTTCGAGTACTAATAAGGATTCATAAGCTGTAAATTATTTCAAACGAATTTTTCTTTTTTGCAAAATAATAGTGACAAGTTTGCTGATTGAAAAAATCGCAATAAATCAGCTTTGCTGGTCTTTGAAATGAATTTTTTTCTTCTTCATGAATAATGCAAAGATGAAATAACAGCAATCTTAGGTTAGTCGTTAACCTGCTAGGCAAGCATGATTCAGCAATAGATATTATTGAACGCTGATCATCTGATGTTGCTGATTTTGTAATGGAATTTCTCTCCGATCTGAATGATCCATTTTCTGCTTCGATATCATTGCGATCATATCTTGACCGAAGTTTTCCTGACCTTAAAAATAGAGATTTATAATGCATAATAAAACCTTCCTTAATCTTTTTCTAATATAATAATCATTAAAGCAAAAAAAGAGATTTACAATTCTCTATTTATTCGTCTCTCTTAAACTAATTAACCTTTTCGGTTTTTTATTTAAACCAAGCCAATTTATGATTTTTTGTTTCCAGCTACGTTTTACTGCAACTATTTCAGATTTTTCGTCATCTTCTAACTGCTGCTTCAATTTCTCTTCCGGCTCCTCTTCATCTGATTCCGCTTCACTAACACTTCTGAATTATTCATTGCTTGAGGAATATATTTCAAGCATAAAAATTAAGTTAGAAATGTTTCAGTCAATTATATTGCAATTATATTCCCCACTATATTGTTTAATGAAACATCAAGTATTTTATATACTAAATAAGAAATTAGCATTGGATATTCATGTATAAACATATTTAATCATAATATGAATGAATAACAGGATAATCTTGACAAGATGAGAATTGAATATTCATTGCTCTATTGGTATGAATTTGATACTCATTCAGTAATTCTGGTAGAAAAATTTGATATAAAGAGGTATTCTTTACCCTTTCAGTAATCATATCATTCCTTATCATGCAAGATTAATCGTACACCACGAAATAACTTACTTCAATGAAGGAACATAATTGTGTAAGTCCTTATTGCTTCGTTTATACGATTTATCTGGTGAAATTTCATCATCCTAGAATTTGCATTTTTTTTTGCAGATCATCATTTAAACATTTAACTGTATTTTTATATTTTAGATTTTGAAAAATATATCACTTTCTTCTTGTTCCTCACTTAAAAAATATTTTAACTTTACAAATCAGATTTCTTCATCCACAAGTTACATACTGCAGTTGATAATAATTGATGATAAATGGAAAAATTGATTAGTATTGAACTAGAAAAAACAATGTGAAAAGAAGACAAATACGTGTTCACGTGTCCCATACGTACACGCAATGAGAAATGAACATATTTTATTTTAGAAATACGATTTGAAAATAATGAAAAAATTAACCGCAATATTATTAATTTTATTCGTTTTACTCGTGCCATCAACAGCTGATTTATTGGTAAGTAAAGAAGGACGTCTAGTTTCATTATTAGTGGAAGTTGAACGTTTCTTTCCTCCGGCCAATTCAAAAATTCTCTTTTTTTCCTCTGTTCTTTCCTAAAAATGCAGCAAAAGTGAATTCAAAGATAAAATGATGCTCAAAGAGACAGTAAAGCGAAGTTAGTGTAGTTTGACTTATTCATCAAATAAAAATCATGAAGTAATTTGAAAGTATGGCTGGAAAAATGCGTAAAATGTTGGAAAGATGGAAGTATGACAAATGAACTTACATGTAATAACTGCTTGGTGAGATCGGTATTTGCTTCACGCAAACCACGCACCAAAGCAAAAAGGAAATATATCGTTAAAAGGAGAAGTAATAAAACTGGAATAACAATGCCCGGTGATATCATATATCTGATCGCATCAAAAAGACCTTTCGTTAAATTACGATCCAGCAGTTGCACAATTATACTGTAGAAACGTTCCTGACTTCTGGAAAGATGTAATAGTTTCGAGAAGTGAAAAAAAAATCTCGAACCTCTTTTTAACTTTTTAACTTTTCTCTTGTTATTGATTTACTTCGATGGATACATGACTAGAATTAAAATAAGAAAAGCAGCTCAATCGTTAAGCTCAAATTCAAATCTTTTGTCTAAATATAGGAATTACTGGAGGAAAACTTGACGAACCCAAATGGACCGCATATTTTGGATGGTTTTTTCGAAGCGATTACGTAACCTACCGGAAGAGTGCAAAGAAACAACATAAGTAATAACAGCATCAGATAAAAATTACTTGATCTGAAAATCGGGAAACTTTGAAATTTTGAAATGAATTGAACTCAAACGTATTATGAAGAATTTTACGTAGTATTTTACGCGATATGTTGCAATATAATATAAGAATATAAGATTTTTTAATATTGTTTTGAAAATTTCATAACGTTTTTTAAGCTTGAAATTAAAATGATAAACATGAAAAAATTAATTTACAATAAATGATCGGAAAATTTTCCGCACAAAAATATTGTGAATTTCATTCAAATACTGATTAAATATCTATAGGAAAACTGAAAAAAGTATAATTATGAATTATTTGAAGCAATCATAAAAACAAAGAGCAAGAAAGCACATGTAGCTAAATGTATTAACCAACCTAGAAGCACGGAAAATTTGCCGAGCAGGTACATTACAGGTCATCACTGCCCAACCTCTAATGTACATTAAAATGATTAATTTGATATTATTAATAGCTGGTAGCATAGGAACGAAAAATAGTCCTAGCCATATCATTCCTTGATTGTTTACCAAATGTAGCACATTTTCAGCAACTTTAAATTCACCGTATTCCGGCTGCAAATAGAATTTTCTGTCAATTTGGGATAAAACTTGAAAATATTTTTGCAAGAATTTTTTTAAGTGTTTGTAAGGATGAAGGAAACATACGAAAGTTGTTTCTAAATTCCAAAACCACCAAATATTGGTGTATCGAACCCAGAGAGCTCGAAAAAAATCGATCACCAAAATAGATGCAATTGTCATCACCAAGTCAGTTGTTACCAATTTTGTTATTTCCTTCAATTTTTTTAACGGATTAAACTAAAATTCTTTTTAAATATAATTTACTGTGAACTGTTCGATGAAATATAACTTTCATTCCTGTCTTATTTTTCCTTTAATTTTTCTTTCTGTTTACTACAAACAGTTTAAATATTTTCCACTTCTCTTGCCTTACTGTAATAATCAGCAGAAAATGTTATCAATTGAATCGATCTCAGTGAAGATGATAGTAATGTTGCAAACCTCGCCAATGAGATTTTCCCAGCATTCTTCATACCAATCCGTGGTTAGACGGGCTGCTGAGAGAACCGCTTGTACGGAAGTGGAGTAATTTAGAAATGTCGGTTTAGCGGAAATATTCTTCGTCCAATCGGTATTACCTATCGGATATGCGACAAACGTACTCGCATTCATTTCACCACGCCGATTTTCAGTCACGAAAGCTTTCGGATTCGTAATACCAACTGGGCCAAAGTTTGGAAAAACCTTAAAATAGCATTACTACTATTGAAAGCGATACTATAAAGTAATTATAACTATCTTAATTTATTAATGGAAAGCAACTTGATTCTAAAGAATAACCATTCATATCAAATAACCGATTCATAAAGAGTTTAATAATGAATTGAAAATTTGAATTTCTCTATAGGATATATAGAAATACTGAAATACGAAATTTTGATGATGTAAAATGTAATTATGCTATAAGCATAAAATTTTATTATTCTAACTATTTTAATATTAAAAAGCTGAAATAAGTTATTTGGATGTAATAAATTTAATTGACGTTTACTTTTAGGATTATCATGATAATAATTACTGCAATCATGATTATGATAGATAGTAAAGAGCTGTGATATTGCAAGCATTTTGAAATATGAAATGGAACTGATCTTCTTTTATAAATAACACAAAAACACTTACGGTTGTCCACAATTTACCAGGAGAGGGCGTTGTTGGAGTGTCATCTAATTTACTACTATTGAAAAGTGATAGTGCGACAGATGGAAAATCGAATACCACTTGACGGCCAGTCCTATCAATAATTCTGTATCATTAGAAACTCAAGATAACTTCCAAGAAGAAACTACAAGTATATATAAAATCAATTTGCATGACAGATCACAGATTTTATCTTCTTGTTCTCTTGTTCTGAAACTTTTACTATTATCTGAAATTGCTTATAAAGCTGCAAATCATTCGGTTTTATTTGGTTCTGTTGAAATAATATGTATAGAAGCCATTATGAATTAAAAGCTTAACTCAGTAAAGAAAAGTCAGATCAGATTCGAATTATATACTTGTGCAATCAGTTAGTTATTAGAAGTGCAATCACTAATTTTTAGTAAAAACAATAGATAACAGCTAGAAAAATCTGAATTCAATTTTTTGGGAGGTGAAAAGAATATGATTTAATAGAAACCGTTGTTTAATAAATTGATTGTAGGAATTGTTGTAAGTCGGTCCTTTATATTGATGATAATCGGAATATTGTGAAACCGGAATAAGACGTTCACCAACAGTTCGTTGGTTTTGCATTGTATTCAACATGAACATTAATGAAATAATGAGAGTATAATAATTCAATATGTAGAGGAATAAAACCCTGAAATAATCAATGTTATTTATCACTGCGATATAACATTGAGATTAATTAACATCAACTATTGTTATAATTAAAAGAGAAAATGTTGCCAATTGTAAGGAAAGATAATATGCTCTTTCTACTTCAAGGAAAATACTTCATCATACTTTTATATATTACATTGGATTGGTTTTTCGAGGTTTAAAAAAGTTATCAGTTGTTAATTTCATTCAGTAGTTTGGATTGATGAGTGTAAATTGCATGGAACAGTGAGATACCTTCCTAACTGTAGTCGAAGAGCAGTTCGTGGATGATATCGTTCCATTTTACTGATGAGATCGAAAAAATTTGGAAATGTTAAAGTGATAAATGAGACCGTTATTGACACTGCGTTCTGAATCCAACAATTATTCGGCAATAATTTGAAAAATGCAAAGAAAAATAAAAGAATTTAAAGAAAACTTCTTTTATAAGTAATAAGGGATTAGTAGTCCCGATCATAAACTTATGATAGTACGTCATGGAATTAATTGCAAGTTATTTAATTTTAATTCGAAATTTCAGAATATAAAATAAGCCCATACACGCTGTATGAAACTTGTCTTTGTTGTGATTTGGCTAACAGCAAGAATAGCCCATACCGATCCAGCTTGCATCGTAAAAATTAATACGTTTGCTACTACACGAAGAGCAAATCGGAAAAAGCTATAAAAATAAATAAAATATAGCAATTATTATGTTTATGTTTGAATATGTTATGTTTGAATTATTTTTTACTTAATAATTTTTCACTTAATTTTTCTATGCGAAATGCACAAAACTAATTCAATCAGGAGTGATTATGACAAAAAAATTTGTAAGTTTCTTGGATTATAATTTTAACAAAAAATTCGAAATTATATCGTATTTTAATTTGATCATCTCAAAATATTATCTCGTATTCATAACGAATATTAATATTCAATTCATGAAATTATCATTGGAATATTAAAATTTCCTTCTGATTATAATTCATCTCATTTGAATGTTAAAAGCAATGCATTTTCTAAACTTCGAAAGCGCTTTATCAATGCAATATGACAAATGAATAAAATAATTTATATGTAGTGAGGTAATGATGTAAGTGGAGAAAAAAGTTTTAGTTTAAAGCGCTTACTCAAATTTTTTCATACGATTGACGTTGTATTCAGCAATTATTTCCTGTAAAAGCATAAATTTGTCAAGCAATTCTAATTTTAAATAATTAAAATTAATTCATTCATTAAGCGGAAAGAGGAAGAAAATTTTCAATAACATTAGCAATTAAAGAACAAATCACTCGAAATACGATAAATTAAAAAATTTCATTGTACTCGAAATTTGTTGACATTAGCCATCACAACGTTTGCGGCAGTTTCCGCATTTCCGATCGAATAATCCCAGCCGGCAAATAATTTCCAATTAAATACATACTGTTCTGCTCTGCCACCAGCAAGCCTACTTTGTCGAGCATTTGACGCCATCCTGTAAGGTATTCCGTGTTTTTTCCGAAATTTAATTAAGATCGCTAATCATAATATTACCGATGACCAAAGTAGAATCATATATTAATACCAGATTAGGTAGTTATTTCCGGTTAACTGTTAGTTTATCAGATATTTCTGCTTAAAAATTCTGAAATTCGCTTTGAAATTTCATTTTTAGATCTTTCAAAATTTGAATTAGAATTTTAATGATTTCTGATTTAATAAATTTGCGTGAAAAAGTGCTCAATTTCCATGAAATGAATGAAAAATCTGTTGAAATTATGATTAAAAAATAAACTTACTTCTGAAGGATAATAAAGAAACTGTAACCGAGAATGAATAAATTAACAATAAAATATGCAACAGGCACACTATATTGAACCGTTTCACCGAAATAAGTTTCACTACTGTAGTAACCATAAAATATCAATGAATACTCAAAATAACCCTTAAAAAAATTAATCCAGAAAAGATTTTTGGAAAAACTGTAAATAATTAAATTATAGAAGGTATAGCTTTGTAACTATGATTAGAAACATTATTATTGGTACTCGAATTATAAAAGTAATTTTAAATTTTTGATTTCCTACAAATTATTCTGTACATCAAATTTTTTTCTTTGTTTATAAAAATTTGATAGTACATGATGTTTTATTGAAAAAGTGCATTGCCGTATTTGGTAAGTAATTTTTTAAACTCCATCATTGAATCAAAGAGCAGAAATGAATACTTTAAAATCGAGAATGGTATTTAGTTCATCCGCTCGTGATATATCTTTTTCTTTCATAACTTTGATATGATAGGTTCGATTATATCGTCCTGGATCACCTCGAGAATCTGCTAACCACTAAAACAAATTCACTGTTATGAAAAAAGTTAGCAGTTTGCTGTCATAACAGTTTAAATAAAATTTTTGAAGAAATTAATGATAAAATTTATTAAAATACTGAATTAGAAACAAATTTTCAAAGAAAAAAATTATATGTTGAACTTAAATTTAATCTCATTAATGACTTTTTTAACTTTGCTAGATACGCTTGAATTGAAACCAGTGAATTCTTATTTCAGTGTTAATTTATCTTCCGAGTATATCACATTCAATTTGCGTACATTATGTCGAAATGCGAAATAAATTTTAGTATCAAAATTTATTTTTTTATCGAAAGCATACTTACTTCTGGAATGGTAACGAACAACATCATTATAATAGTCATTGTAATATTCACGCTAAGAATCCAACGTAAGAATGTGAAATAAGATGAGACTACAGAACCATAGTGACCTGAAATATGGAACGGTTAGCAACTAAGATACTTTAGATGACAATTACAGATCGTTCCACTGATATGTAGAATTGAGAGATATGTCTTCAGGAAGATTAGGCTTTTCTCGAATGAATTGTCCCTGAGGACGAGTTGTAGGAAATAGTTTATTTCGTCGATTTCATCTATCATTTCAAACAAGAGAGATATGGAATAAAAATAGCGAAAAAACTAATCAAGTATTTATTCGCTATAATCTACTTGAGCAGTTGGAAAAATGATAGATAGCATCATGGGAAAAGCATTTTAATCTAATTAATAGTGAAATGGCTTACTTTCAATTGTTTTAATTTTTGCTTCCCACGGTATCAAATATATCTTCATGTTACTGCACCACCGTCCAAATGCTGTCCATTGCCGGGTTGCTTCTACTTTGTACAGATGCCAGCGTGACACTTTCGACTGTTGACGTTTCAAGTATCGACGAGCCACTCTGGAAATTTCATACGCCAATAAAGTGTCTTCATTTTAATGTCATTTGTTTACTAATGTAGTAACTTGAGTTTTTCAGAAAGAACAATTTTAAGCAATTCTTTTTTGCAGTGTTTTTCAATCATTTCCAGAAAAAATGAGCCCAATTATATTATTAACAAACTTTAAGGCACGTCTTTTCCGCTTCATACTCCACGGTTGACTTCGCAAACGGATAATCGCTTCCTTTTTTTGACGTATCGTTTCCAGAACCCATCCTTTCGACGACGTCTGTTTTGGATCTTCTTCTTCGTCCTCATCATTATCATCTCTGAAAAATTTCATCCTCTGTGCTACAAAAATTTTTACTATCATTTCAGCGGCTAGAGCTAAAATCTGGGGAAGAAAGTAAGTGATTAAGTAAAAAAGAGTTTGGCAGATATTTGATAGTAAACTGCAAGCGTTGTATATTGTTAGCTACCTTATACCCATTAATGATAATATCTTTAGCTCATAGATACTAATCAAAATTTTCTAACTAAATTCTTTTCAACTATCACTTCCATTTTCGTATTCGAAGTGAAAAAATTAGTAGATTTTGAATAATTTTCATCGAAACTGCTATATTGAAAATAAGTTTTAATCAACCTTTAAATAACTTTTAATTCCTTTTGATCTTAAATCCAAATTATTCAATATCTACAAATTGTACTTTATATCAATTAAACGATTTGAGTCAGTTAATAAAACTATATTCAGAATTTTGATTATCATCCGAAGGATAATTATATGCGAAGATAAATAAGTGAAAACTGACTGTGTTTCAGAAAATCGTCTAGGAAGACGAATCGGTTTGACAGTATTCGAAGAAGGTCGTTGGAAAAGTGAAATCAAGTCAACCTATAATAGATCCAAAATTATTTATAAATTCTCAATAAACAATTTTTGAACTTTGATACATTTACTCGGTCAGTCAATAAACGAAATTTAACAATGTCTCAGTTGAAAAGTTGAAATTCTTTGTTTCAGTTCACTTTCTTTAAATAATTTTAATGTAAAGAACATGCGACAAAATTTTTACGAGAAGGGAAGATCGACGTGAAAGCCGTGCAGCAGATGATGATGAGTCATCATCAACTGATTCCGGAATACGTTCCGCAGATTGGTTGATCGCGGCACGCTCGTCTGAATCAGAAATTTCCTCATCATGTTTTGTAAGCTTTCTAAATGCTTGTTGACAGAGCTTCCGGCCAACTTGTATTGCTTCAGAACAATAACGATGCATCGAACTACCGCACTATTAGTTATGCGTAATTTGCCAAGTGTAATCACTAATTCACGCAATTAACCTAAAAATTTACACATTAAGCATGTTAAAGATCATATCTATTTCGAAAATTTTTATTCCGACTTTAAGCTTTGACGTGGCTATTCCAAGTCGAAATATTATTAAAAAATAGAAAAGGCATAAAAATTTTCATCACTTTACTTTACTTTCTCGTTTATCAGTTTAATGAAATTTACCAACCTTTGAAAGGAAAGTGTGAGGCAACAAAGAATAATTGGATAAGCTGCCTGAATTATTAAACAGTTGAAATTTCGCATTTACTTTCTGCTGTGGAATAGACAATAAAAAGCAACTTGAACAAAAAAAAATGATTGTTTCCAAGACTGCCAAATGATTGTTCATAATCGTTTCCACAATTAATGGTGTCATTATGAGTGCAAATAACTTAAGCAGTCATTATGAACTCAAATATATGGCATTAGCAGTCATATCTTCCGACTTTCGTAGAGCAAATGGAATATGCGTCATACAGGCAGATTAGAAATTAGTGAAATATTCATTTCGTTCATCAGTCCAAATTTAGCATATGACCTGAAATTGTTTGATGATTCTCAGCATATACCTTGGCATAACATCAAAGATACGAAATACCGAAGAAACAAGGTAAGACAACGAAATGAAAATATAGCAAAAGTACTGTAGTAAACATATTACAGATACGGTTCTTCCGTTTCATTTAAATATAAATTTCGATTCTCAGTAATAAAAATCCCTCAACTATCCATCATGAGAATGAATCAACTGAAAAACAATAAATGATAAAAACGGAAAATCGATGATATCAAGATGTACTCATATCATTTTCTTTTTTCAACAATAAATTTCAAATACTCGATAAAGAGAATTAATTTTAAGAAAAAATATGCCAGCCAAAGGTTGTAGTATGTGTTGTATGTATGTGTGTGTATGTGTGTGTATGTTTGTGTGTGTGTATGTGTGTGTATGTTTGTGTGTGTGTATGTGTGTGTGTGTGTGTGTGTGTGTGTATGTGT
>JABVXU010000327.1:0-62900 GCA_013365365.1 Cruorifilaria tuberocauda
GATATATCTGGTACTATTAAGATTATTATAAGTAGGCCAATTACTAATAATAATCAATAATTTCAAATACATATATATCAAATATATGAAAACGTCAAAATAATGTCAAATATATATCAAAATAATATCAAATATCAATTAATCAGTAATATCAAACAGATATATCCATGCAATATCATAGATGAACAAAATACAATAGTAACTTACTTTATTATTTTTACTTTATTACTTCATTACTTTTTTTTTAAACTTTATTATTCCTATACAACAAATTAATGTATACATGTATATATGTTTCTAAGTATATGAAGGATGGAAGAATGGAGAGAGAGAGAGAGAGAGAGGGAGAGAGAAAAAAAGAAAAGTATCTTTTCCTTCCTTTCCACCATATGCATACATTATCTATTCATATATTAAAATAGATATGAATGAAATTGCAGAAGTGGAAATAGCATTAGGTAGCTAAGGAAAAGGGAAAAAATAAGATAGCGAAATGTCATAAAGCATATATTATGATGAATTTGTCCATGAGACGATTGTTATGTTATATTCATAATGATGATGATGTGTATTCCATAAACTGCCATTTTCACGTATCATTGAATCCAGAATATTCAGAAAGGTCGGGGGGGGAGAGGGGAGAAATCGGTAGGCGGGGAAACGGGGGGGAAAGGGGAAAGGGAAGGGGAGGGGTAAGCTAGTTAGCTGCCTGGTAATTAGGAGAGGAAGCGAGCTGAGGATGAGGATGAGGATGAGGACGGAAAGTGATCCCATCTATAGAAGAACGAGCGAGTATAAAAGAATGGAAGCGGAATAGGAAACGAGCGAAAATGCGATTTAGGATCGAAGCAGACGACAAAGCCGCCTCCTATATCTATCAATCTTGACCTCGTCTAAATCAGAGAGGGAGAGAGGGAGAGAGGGAGAGAGAGAGAGAGAGAGAGAGAGAGAAGCACAACTGTCTCTATAGGAAAAGTTATTGGCAATAAATTGCTAAAACTAAAAGAGCTTATTTTCCATTTCTCAATTCCCTTCCTTCTCTTCTTTTTTTTCTCTCTTGTTTTTCCAATTAGCATTAGCTACAATTCATTCTCTAAATTATATCCACTAAATTATTCTTCTCTCTCTCTCTCTCTCTCTTTCTCTTTCTCTTTCTCTCTTTCTCTCCGCCTCTCTCTCTATATATCGCCTTTTTTTTCCCTTAACTTTGAAATTTATCCAAATCTCTCAGAAATTTTCTCTTCTTTTTCAGTAGCATGGGATAATGATATTTCCCTTCTATTTTTCTCTCATTACTCTTTTATCCTTTCTCTTTCCCTCTCTCTCCCTCTCTCTATCTCTCTTTCCCTGTCTTTTTCTTTTATTATTAAATTTCTTATACGGCTTACATTCCATTCCTCATTATTATATTGTGTTATATGCATAAAAGCTTAATTTAATTTACTTTTCTCACCACTAAGAGAAAAATGAGTTAATAAAGTTGTTAACTTTTAGCAAACTCTTTTTAGCGTACTGTTGCATAAGTCATTTCGTTCGGATAGTAAATATTGAAATTATTTCGAACTTTTCTTTTTTATTGATTTTAAAATCTCGAGTTCAAAGGTTAAATTAAATTATCTCATGTGTATCAGTCATAAATTATTGTCTATTTGAAACTAATACCAATCATGAATTATTATTGTCTATTTGAAAATGAAACGAAAGCGCTTATTTCAAGATTTTGAAAATAAATTCTTTTAAATTATTTATTTTACTCGCTCTAATATTAATAGTGGTATTGATTAATCAATTAATTAATTAAAATCATCCTTGTTTTGCTCTTATTTTCAAATGCTTGACACTTGTCAAGAATTTATTACTTTGATTTTCCGAATAGTTTCTTTGTATCAAAAAACAAAGAGAAAAATGAAAAGAAAATTTAGTCGAACAATTAACAATTACTCATTGAGAGGTATTTTATTTGCTTTCTTTTTTTTTTTAATTTAACAAATTGCAAGATTTTATTTGAAATAAAATTTCGAAGCAAATAGTGCAACATTAAGATCAGTAAATTGAAAATAGCAATCAAATAAATGAATTCAAATTCAAATATCAAAAACTATTTGTAAAATGTTTAGATTTCCAATATCACTATCATGATTTAATCGTAATTATAATCATAATTTAATCGAAAATCGTAATTCAAGAAGAAAAGAAGCTAATTAAAAAACAGTTGATTAATTGATCAAACTGTCAACTTATCAATAATTATCAATTATCATTAATCAAAAATTACCAAATGCTGCAAATTTTATCAGTATTGAATTTATCCATTCAATTAATGAATTAAATATTTCAGATAATATAGAAAATAATAATTGAAAATCTTTTTTTACAACTTTTTTTTTCCGCCAGAAACAAAAACTTGGAGGATGTGAAATTTGAGACTAAGCAGTGATCTTTGCTCTTTATTTCTTTCAAATAACATGGATAAACGATTTCTACTGCACTTTAAAAAAATAAATAACATCCATACTATTAGTTAATTATTGATTAACGTCTAGATAAACAAATTACTTTATTTATCGCTTTTTTTTTTGTCCTGAAAGTAAATAACAAACAAAATAGGCGCTTTTTATTTTTTCCGCTTTCTTTCATTTTTACTTTTCTAACTTTTATTTTATTGTAATTTTAAATATTCAATTTAAAACATTTATTGTAAATCTGATTAAATTATATTGGAGTAATTTAGAAATGGATTTACTTACTTCTATGACTTAGGTTGATTTTATTTTAAAATTTTTACTCGAATTACTATCATTTTTGCTATCAGGGGAATTTGCTAAATTAATTTAAACTCTAAAAATTCAAATAAACTGATAGACAGATTTATCTTATTTCTTTATAATAGTGATAAAATGATAAAAGTTTTGCGAATGATTTTTTGTTGAAATTTCTATTTGAAATTTCTATATTCCGTCCAGAATATAGTTCTGATAGAAGAAATTAAAAAGTAAATTTTTGTAATATTCAATAACTGGTTACGATAAGTACTTTTAATTATTTAATTCCATTCATTATTTACCGTTATCCGGAAATCAATTACCGTTACCCGGAATATTTTCCGGAATGTTTCACATCTCTCTTGTAGAATATTTTAACTTTACTTTTTTTTTGGAAATAAAAGCATTTCGAAGGGAAAAAAAGCATTTCGAAAAATGATATGCCAAGGAAAAAAAAAAGACAGAATACTATTTTCTTTTTTCTCCTACTATTTTCCGTAAAATTAACTTTTTATGATACGACCCGAATTAGTAATTGAAAATGTAAAATATTAAAAAAAAATTCCTGCCAATAGTATGATTGTTTTATTTTTGCCAATTTCATTTTTTTTTTCCTTTGCAAAATATTTAAATTTTTGATTGAAATTTTTCAGTTGCACTTATGAAATGCATATAAAAAGAAAAATTTAAGACTATTTTTCTTTTCTGTTTTTTTTTTTAATATAAAATGTATATTTGAAATTTTCAAGCAGTGAAATATATGCTTGAAGCAATGAAACTAATAAAGGGGAATGTTAAATGATGACGTAAGCATTTGCTAAAAAAAATTTTGAAAAATTGAAACTTTCCTTTGGGGAATAATTTATTTTATCTTCTTTTTTTGGCTCATTTTCAATATTTTAAGATAAAATTCTCGTTGAATTTATCTTTTTTTTTCCTTTTTAATTTAATTATTATTAGAACAAAGGAAGAAGCTAATTAGGCTTCTCATTAATTAAAAGGTCAAATTTAAAATCAATTTTAATTGATATTAACAAATGGTTTTCCTGTTGTTTCACGTTTCCTTCTGTTACTTCAATGGTGGTATTCATTTTATTGTCGTTGAAAGACATGCTACAATATACAAACATACACATACACACATACACGCACATACTGTGCACACACATACACATGCATGCATACAAATATAGTTTCACAATATATACATACAGACACATGTATACAGCGCGCGTATGTGCACATACATACACATACCTGCACATAAATACATTCACAACACACACACACACACAAAAAGACACTCACATACATATATACATACATACACATACACATACACAGTTTATGAAGTTTCGAAGGAGGATAATGAAAGATGAGATATTGTTGGCCTTGTGGTTCACCGAAACTCCTTTCCTCCTTCTTACTCACAAATTCCCCCGCCCCCCGCTCCCCGCCCCACCCCGTTCCCCAATAACAAAAATATTTTTCGTCATTTTGAAAATATCATAAGTTTCAATCAATAAAATTTAATAACAACAAAGGTATGGAAAAATGACTGTGTTGTTTTTCAAAAAAATATAATTTGAGAGCTGTTCGTTTTAGTTAAAAATTAAGTTTCTTTTTTTTTTGTTTATGAGAAAACTAACGATTCAGATGTGAGAGATATTGTTGACGTCAAATAGCACTTGCATTTACGTGAACTTTTGTATAATTCAATCTTCTTTTTGTTAGCTTTTTTTTTTTGCGAAATTGTTATCATGCACGTATGCGTAGACGTGGCGTAAACGTCTGTATAAAATTTCAAGCTAATATTTTTTCCTATTATTACGGACTATCATATATATTAGATTAAATTGTAGAAGAATGAAAATTTTCAAACATTTTTTTAAATAATTCAAATATTTTATAAGATCGTAAAGAGATAATAATTTAGAATGAAAGTTTATCATTCTTTGATTTTAGGCTGACCTAATTTTGATCTTAAATGATCGTTTAATATTAAGATAAAACAAAGAAAATTATGATGTGATATGGTTGACGGAAAATCGTAGGAATTTTTTTCTTCTCAATAAAATTTAAATTCAAAAGTTCTAAGCTATCTGTTATTGATGCTTACACCAGGTGTATTGAAGTTAGTTTAAATATCTCTAGTCTAGTCTTGGAATCCGGTACTATTTGAAATGTTGGAATGCGATACTATTTGAATTGTTTAAAGGTTACTTATAAATAAACCCCTTGCTAGAATTTCTCTTATGCAACATTGAATAGGCAAAACTACATCAGTTAAAATTCTAATATCAAGCTGATTTATAAATATCTCATGAAATTTCAGCTTAGTACGAAGCTTAAATAATATTCATATTTGAATTTCAAAGTAATTTTACACTTATCAATCTTTTTATGTTGTGATTATGATAACAATTAATTTTTTGCATTGATATTTTGGATCTCAAATTATATCATCCTGTGTTTCAGTACGATTACCTTTATACCGTAATTCAGGATATTTTAGGAAATTCTAGTTTTATTCCATGAAGAATATAAATCTGATAGAAGCAGGAAATTTCTTCGTTCATATATATCATTGTATAATATCCACAAAATTATTCTTATTGGTTTTTTTTTTCAATAAATAAAATTAAAAAAAAATTTTTTTCAAAAAGTTTTTTTTTACTTCCAAAAATTAATCTTTCATCAGTCCGGTTTCTATCGTTGCATTTTAAATACAGAAAAAATTTTTTTTCTTATCTGAAATGTTTATCACTATCGTATGTTAGATTATTTTTTAGGATAAATTTTCTCTTCACTTTTGATTACACATTCACTGTATGTTTTTATTTTATCATTTCCAATCACTTAAAAATATCGTATGATCTAAGCAACAAAGTTAATTTTTCATTTCCTCTTTTTTTTTTCTTTAATTTTTTTACTTTGATAGGTAAACTTATTTACTTTATAATGGAGTTAAAACAAGTACTGTATTTTTAAAATATTTATAATCTTTCTTCACTCAAATCTATCGCACATTAACTTTTTTTAATTAATTAATCATATCTAGCTTGAATAATTTCAAAAAAATTTCAGATTTTCTTGTTATTTAAATTTTTAATTATTCTCAACTTCAATTATTTATTAATAATGTTCTAATTCATACGATATGAATATCATCGATCAAATTGTATATTTTATTTTCCATAAATTTACTAAAGCTAATTTAGTTTCAGGTATAGCTTTTCTTTTTTTTTTAAGTTGATAATTTTTAAATTTGTGATAAATTTTCTCCGGAAATTCCAAATAAACGGAAAAAATAAATTTGATAAATTGAATGTTAACAATTTTCCGACAATTATTACAACAAAACAGTATCAACTGAAAATAGAAGGACAAACTGTTGTCGAACACTAAATGATACTGATAAGATAATTCAGAAATTAACAATTGCTGGATTATAGCGGATCGATCGATTAATTTTCAAGTTTGCACAATCGAACCTAAAATATTTTAAATATTTAAAAAAAAAATAAAAAGTATTTTAAAGGTAAATAAACGAAAAGTAAACATATAAGAAGGAAAATTTTATATCTTAAAAAAACGAATAGTTAAAATAGATTCTTCCTGAATTTTCATAAAATTTTACATCAGAAATAAGTCCAAAGATCATTAATGTCATAAATTACAATACAACAAAACTTGTTATTTAATTTGTTTTCATATTTATTATACATTACTTCCGTTTCTCTTCTTTATTCCATAAATAAAATAAATTAACTAACAATGAAGAAAATATGTTTTGATAAAAAAAATTCCTTCAAATTTTAATAATATTTTTAAAATATTTACGTGACTGTTTTTTGAATTAATTTATTAAAACTGAATTCATTTTATCGATATTCCAATTTTCATCGCTACTCATAACCGGTTGTTTGTTCAAGTCTCAAGCATTTTTTTAAACACTTCAGGTTCAGGTTCAGATTTTAAGATTTCTGAGTAGCAGATAATTTTGCACTGTAAAAATCGTTATATTATATTTTTTTATTTTCCAGGGATTACTTTTTTTTCTGTGATAATTATTAACACGATTAACATCATATGATGATAGGCTTTTTGCTTTACATTTTACATTTTTTTTTCATTTTTTATTATTATTATTACTTTTTATCATTGCTATTATTATTATGATTATTATTATCACTAATAATTATTATTATTATTTATTATAATTATAGTTTAAATTTTATAATTCAACTTTTATAAACTTGTACTATTATTATGGGATATAACAGATTAACATTGAATTTTGTTATATATTTCATTTTTAAACAAAGTAATTTACAAAAGATTTCCTGGAAACACTAATATATCGCATTGTTATTATTTATTTACTATTATTTTATATTATTATTATATTACTATCATTAATTATCATAATTTATTATTATTATCATATTATTATTACCATTATTTATTATTATCATTACTATTATTATTTTATTGTTATTAGTTTTTTTTATTACTATTAATAATGTTGTTACTGCTATTATTATAAGTTATGAATTTATTACTTTTTTCATGTTTTTTTTCAACATCATGACATCATGATCATTCTTTCACAATATTATTCCACAGTGTTATTTACTTCGGTTATTATCATTATCATCATTTATCATTTCATCCAGTTTCATCGATACTATCATATGACATTGTTGAAGAGAGAATAGTTACTCCAATACAACGAATACTTTAATTTCATTTGTTTGATTTTGAATTCATGGAAAAATATTTCCTAAATCAATCTCAACTCTCGAACAAAAAAAAAAAAAAAAAACTTTGTCATTCTTTAATTGTTATTAAATTTTCCCTTTAACTTACTCGTAACTATTCATACTCTTTTTCTCATCTGTCGTTTCAAATTGTTTTCATTTTTGAAATCTTTCTCTGAAAAAAAATTTTAATTTAAATACTTTTCAAAAAAAAAATAAATAAATGAACACAAAATTTTCAATTCATAGATTTCATTTTCTTTCTAAAATTTAATTATCAACTTATTAAATTTCTTATTTGCTTCATAAATTTATTGAAGAAAATGAAAATCAAATTCACGATAGATTATCATTTTATCCTAATCACTTTGCTTACATATTTCATTAAGAAAATTATTGTTTACTAAAAATTTTTCAAATTTTAGAATATTTCAAAACTATGCGTAGTTATGTTTACCCTTACAGAGTTACCTTTAGAGTTATTAAAATTGATTTCGTTGAGTAATTGAAAAAGTTTCAAATTTTCTTTTTTTTTCCCTCTCTCTCTCTCTCTCTCTCTTTCTTTCTCTTTCACAAATAATTTCTTTTCAAATGATATTTACCTGTTTATTTAGCAAAAAGAAAAGAAAAAGGGAAATAATTAAGCATTTTATCAGTAGTTTTTTAAATTTCAAAAAGAAACTAAAGATAAAAAAAGAAGTATTGATTAGATGTTGGAAGGAAATGTTTTTATTTAAAATAATTTATGTTATTCTTCATGAAACTTTAAATTTTCAAGTATTTCATTTCTGTCAAAGTAAATTTAATCAACCATTGATAATAAACGCATTTCCTCACTTCTTAAATTACCAAATAAGTTTTATCGATAAATTTGATTTAAATTGAATTTTAAAAAGCATATTGAAATAATTGAAGAAAGTTATTTCACTCCGAATAATTATTATTGAAGTTAGCTATTTCTGATTGAAATTATTTCCGAATTTTAGATAATTAATTACCTTTTGTCTTAACTTTTTTCTTCTTTCTTATTTTCTTCACGCTTCTCTTATAATCATAAAAAGTGAGGAAAATTATTTCATTCTACTTTAAACGATTTGAATGATAATTTTCTAAAAGGTAAATAAATAACCTTACCTTGGAATTGATATCATTTTATGTTTGAATTGGGTAATTTATTGGACAATTAAATTTCACGTAACAATTTTCTGCGGATCATAGAGCAATCGGTAGTTAGCTAGCAAGTTTAAAATTCATATAACGATATTTATTGCTTTTACACCTATCGGATTAGTCTAAGGTATTTCTTAAATTAGATTACTAAAAAGTGATAGTAGCTTCCTTTGGTTAGCTAAAATTTGAATTTTTAGTAATTAGTTAAGAAGAATGAAGAAAATTAGTTGAAAATTAAACTTTAGCAATATCATTCTAATAAAAGAGAGAAGTGCTAGAACAGAAAGGTAGTGTCCTTATTAGAAAGGTAAAAGCGATATTGTCTCTTCGATAGTTGCTTTTAATTGTTTCAATAATTTACGAAGTTTAATTCAGGTAACAGGAAAAAGGTTGAAAGTGTTATGTGAAAATATGATAGGAGAAAGGCGAGAATTTTTATCATGAATAAGAGCACTTTTATTAACTTATCTGAAATTTGAGGTATAGGAAACTTTTTTGAAAATAACTTTGCAATTATCTGAACTTGTTATTATTACTTTATTCGTCTATTTATTATTGTTAATTTGCTAGTTTATCAATTTTTGCAAACTTAAAAACCTAGAATTATTAATTAATTTTAGTTAATAATTGATCGTCAATTAATTAATTAATTGCTATTTTGGTTTTTTCTAGTGGACTTTGTTTATTAAATTTAGATTTTGATAATTATCCTATTGATTATTATCATTTAATTAATCGCTAATAATTATTTGTTTTTTCCCATAAATATTTGAATTCACTGATTATTCATTCTTGCTACTGATAAGACTGATAACAAGACTGATAACAAGTTGTGTAGAATTTAAAAAAAAAATAAATTTAAAAAGAAAAAGGAAAATTTAAAATATGGAATAGTTTCATTTTCTCACCAAATAATACTCAGTGATAAGTTATTTTGTTAACTGTTTAAATGATAAAATCATGAAAAGATCGCGATCTAACCAATAAGATTAATTTTATACTGTTTTTTATATGATCTAACAATTTCTATTACTGTAAAAACAGTTAAATATGTAATAATTTAATACTTTACATTTGTTAGTTTCATTTTTAAATTTACATTTCAACTAATCAATAAATCAAATTGTTATAGTTTAAAAGTGAAATTCTAAAATTAATTTAAATACATCAATGTATTTATTTTAGATGAAATAACTAGCTAATCTATTGATATTCTCTGAAATTCACATTTAAAACTAATCAATGTATTAAACTTTAACTATTTTAAAGTTAAATTTAAGAATTAATTTAAATAAATGATTAGATGTATTATTTTAGAGAGCTTAGAAAGCTAATTTATTGAAAAAAAAAAAAGAGAAATCAACGCGTTAAAGTTATTGAACTTGATCGGCTGTGTAAATAAGTGCTTTTAATAACAATAATTCCACTTCTTCATCCAAAATTTTTGATTTTATTTAATCATTTCATTATCTAATGCTATAAAATATTTGCTTGAACACCTCTAATATTCAAATTTTCAAGTACTCAAAATTTTAAATCGATAAAGAATAAGAGAGAATTGATAAGAGTTTTTTGTTTTTGGTATTGAGATTATTTGAATGAAATAGAAGGAAAAAAAAAACTAATAATTAATATCGTTTTTTAATTATACATTAGGGAATTATCAATTTTATCATTAAAATCTTAAATTAAACTTGTTTTTCATATACGAGTAATCTATATTAAGTTAAACTTATTTTCCATTTCCTAAATTTTACAAATTAATTAAATTATTCATGATTCACTTAGCAGATTGAAATAATTTTGAATTATTCATCATATTCAAATGATAAATTTTTAATAGGTATTTATTATCAAATTTATCTCTTATCTCTTATCACATATAGATCATTTTTATGCAGCTTACGTTTTAACTTCCGTTTAAAGCTATATGAGAAAATTAAATGTGATTTGATCATCGTGATATTTGAAATTTTTTTTTCACATAAAACTTGAAGCATAATTATCTAAGAATCGATTAAACATTAAAACTTAATGATAACTTTGAAATATACATGAACTTTTTTACTTGCGCTAAATTACTTTTTTAGCAGTTATTATGATTTACTCTTTCTTAGTTCTCATTACTTCTCTTCATAATCTTTTTTTTTCACTCTCATATTTTATATTTGATAAATAATTTTCCTCTTTGTTTCTGCTTACGTTTTTTTTTTGTTTTCAAAATTTAATTTTAGATAAGCAAGATAAGAGAGTGAGAGAGAGAAGGAGAGAGAGAAAGGGAGAGAAAAAAAAATCTCATCATAATATTCTATTTAAAACAATTACATAAAATGAAAAATATTTGTTGCCAAAGCTTTAAATAATTTAGAAAAATATAGCGAACAATTCAAATTTATAGCATTTAAAATTTTTATAGCTCAAATTTTCGTTATATTATTGTCTTAAAAATAGTTAAATTAATGAGTTAATGGATTATTGAATTATTTAAATTATGATTTTAAGTATTGATTGAGTAAAATGAGCTATTATTGATGCGAAAAATTTTTAAATAATTATTTTTAGAGTTTTAGCTTATTTTAATTAGCTTCTGGAAAATTCCTTTTAAAAAATCATGAAAAAAATATTTTCATTGACAAGTTAATGATATTTATTCAATTATATAAGAAATTTCATAATTTTATGTCTAATGAAATGTATATTTGAGCTAAATGATATCTAGTTAATGAATTTGATTATGTTTTCGAATTTTAGCACGTTCGAGTGATAATCACTGATAAGAATGAATGCATGTATCATAAGAGTAATATATTTGAGTTACAACGATTTATTTTATTTCAATAATGATTTTGATTAATATGTCATTTATTTAATTTATATATTTTATTGAATGTTTAACTTAAAAAATTTTTAACTGTTAATGATTCACCGATAAATATAACCATTCACTGCTACTATTTAATAATATAATACTTTTTATCGATTTTAATTTTAAATTACTTTATTGAAATTCTGATAGCATTAGTCATTAAATACCAATGCTAATATCTCTTAATTACATCCATTTTTTTTTTTCATTGCTATTGAGAGTTGATTTAACTAAACTTAAAAGCACAGCAAATCTAAATCTTTTAATTTTATAATTATTTTTTCCTCGTCATTAATTAAATAATGACAGTAGGATGAATATTTTAGCAAAATACTTGGAAATACTTGGAGCTAAGCACTACTTGAAAATATTAGCTTCTCTTTTAGAAAAGAGAAAATAAACTTTTTAATGTTAGCTGTATGTTAATAGCAATTATAATTACCCGGTTTTAACTTGAAATTATTTAAAGACTACTTAGAAACTTGGAGACTATTTAGAAAAGAAACTTTAAGCTAATTCAAACTTCTTTCATTTCTCCTGCAAAAAAAGAAAAATCTCTTAATGATAAATTTCGATCTAATTATAATTTTAATTTTAAGCCTTGCTTTCTTACATCTTTCTCATTTACCTTTCTACTTTTACTCAATTACTTTCATTTCATTCATTCTTTATTATCATTTAACTTTCTTATTATATTAATTTAAAAACAAACAAAAATTATGGAATTAAAAAAAAGAGATTTCAAAGTTAAATATCTTTTGATGTTTGTTTTAACTAAAAACTAACAGTTACTGTACTGGCAGAAATTTTCCGATATTAAAATTTAAGACAACACGATCCATTATTTCATTTAGAACTGTGCGATTTCGATTTATTGCTATTGGAGTTAATCAGTTTAAAAGTTTAGCTTATCAACAAGCAACTTGCTTGACAATAGTTACTAGCTATTTTAAATTTCGTTGTTCAACGAAATATTTCTAAGTATTACCACGATATAAGCTATAAATGATTTAGAAGCATTTCTATGCTTTTATTTGAAATAAAAAATTATAAATTTACTAATATTTTTTTTTGTTTTGATTTTAAGTTAGATCGAAAGAAAAATTTATATTAAAAGTTGGATAAAATTCTTTAACTAAAAATGCACAAAAAAAATTTTTTTTCAAGCTATAACAATCTCCTGTAGTTGAAATTTTTGTAAAATAAAAAAGAGAAATTGAAGGTTACATCAATTGATGGATAAATTTTTTTTGTTAGAGAGAGAAACAGAGAATTATTACTTGTTGGAAGTTAAGATATTGCTTGTTAGAATTATCATCATTTTCTCTTTATCATTATCTTTATCATCATCTTTATCATTATTTTAGAATTATTATATTCTCTTTTGTTAGAATTATCTTTATTAATTATCATTTTAGCAAAGTTTAAATCAAATTTCAATTTTAGATGATTCATTTATATCCATGCAGAATTGAAATGAATGCATAAATTAAAGAAAACAATTCGAAAAATTTTGCTAATCCATTTTCGCTCCCTCTCTCTCTCTCTCTCTCTCTTCCAGACGATTTACGATTTCATGCATTATGGGGAAAAAAATAGTTTCACATTAATCAAACCTTGGGAGAAATCGTTTTAAATTTAAATAAAAATCAATTTGATAAAATCACACACAACTACGATAAAGATGATAACAGATTGCTAACAACATGAATCTTCCCTGCTTAAAGTCATACATTAAGCTCAAAGTAATTAAGCAGTAAAAACTTGAAGTGCAGAACTTTTCCTCATATCTGTTCATCTCGATCTGTTATCAATTCCCACTTCATCGTCCTCCTTACTCCATTCATCCTACTTTCATCATATTTCCGTGTTAATCTTTAAAATGATAGAATTTAAATAATCAAAAAAAAAAAGAAAGATCGTGATTGATATATAATTTTTTAGGAGAGAGAAAAGAAAAAAATTGAAAAGAAAGAAATACTTGCAATATATCATCGAACTCGGTTATCTCTGTCATTTCTAAAGCTTGCATTATCTTTTGAAATATTTCCTTGATAACAACGAAAGTTCATTTATTTCCCATCGATATCACTCAAATGTTTCTTATTTATTCGTTTTATGATTGCATCAAAGTTAAGTTAAGTTAAATATCAACATACTTAACTTTAACCTAACTTTAGCTAATTTAAACTTTTCTCAAATGTTTCTTCATTCGTTTCATGATTGCATCAAAGTTAGGTTAAGTCAAATATCAACATACTTAACTTTAACCTAACTTTAGCTAATTTAAATTTTTTTCAAATATTTCTTCATTCGTTTCATGATTGCATCAAAGTTAAGTTAAGTTAAATATTTAACTTTAACTTAACTTTAGTATACTTAAATTTTTTGCTAGAAAAAGATATAGATAAAAAAGAAAAAATAAAAAAGTATCATATTTCAACATTCTGGTTCCTTTTTTTTTCATTTTAAAATTTTTGAAAGTTTTTTTTTGATGATTTTAGAAATGTGATCAATCATATCTGCATAATATATGTATGTTTGATTTTTCTTTCTTCAAAATTTTACTGCTAAAATATTTTTATATTAAAATACTGTCAAATTACTACTGTTTATATTACTGTTAAAATTCTATTGATTGCAAAATATGGAATGAATTAAAAATTTTTTTTTTAATTAAAAAAAATTTGATTTTAATCAAATAATGTCAATGGAATGTTGAAATATTCCGGATAGCTGCTATTGATGACCTTGATTAGAATAAAAACGAGGGAGAAAAGCAAGAGAGAGAGAGAGGGAGAGAGAGAGAGAGAGGGAGAATTGACTGTAAAAAAAATTTACATCTTTCAATCTCTATTTTATTGATTATTTTGACATAAATGTTTGCTTAAAATCTTAGAAAACTTTTTTTTTATTTTCAAATCATTTCTAAAATTTATCATTTAAAAGATATCATTTTGAGATATATCTTTCCGTTTTTTTCTTTTTTTTTTTGCAATGTGTATTTTATCATTGATAAACGATCAACAATTGTTACTTACTGATAATACACATACTAATATTATTTTAATCAACACATATCGAAATGATAAATTAATTAATCAATCACTATCCATGTTGAAACACTAAAGCTCTCTCTCTCTCCCTCTCTCTCTCTCTCTCTCTCACTCCCTTTCTCTCTTTTTTTTTCCTGCATATTATTGCAAAAAAAAAAAATGGTTTTATAATTCCTATCCCAAAACTCTTTAATATTTCTTCCTAACATTTATTTCAAGCTCAATAATTACAATAATCAATAATCAACAATCATAATTGTAACAATCAATAATCAATCATAATAATCAATAATCATAATTATAACAATCAATAATCAATCATAATAATCAATAATAATAGTTATAATAATCGATAATCTATAATTATCCTAACTTAGATTGATTAATTATTAGCTAAAATATTAAAGTTAACGGAGAAAACGAGAAGAGCATTCGCAATTAATCATAAAATATTTATTTCTAATTTTTGTTCTACTTAAAATTCTTTCATTAATGTATTTTTCATTTATCGATAGCCACTATTAAACCGATATTGCATTCAACAAACTGTTCAATCCGCCTGAAATGCATTCTTTAAAAAAAAAAAATTAGCAAACTTTTTTTGTTTGTTTGTTTTACAGATGTCAACAAATGATACAACGACAAATGTTAATTCACCTCTAACTAATTCAAATGGTAATGAGCAAAAAGTTGGCGTAACCAGGAATGTATCAGTAAATCGTTTTCAGGTCAAAATTTATTTATCAGTAAATCGTTTTCAGGTCAAAATTTATTTATCAGTAAATCGTTTTCAATTTGTCAATTTATTTATTAAAATTAACATTCTCTTCCTTTTCTTCTTGACTTTATTAATACTTTTAATGGTTTCTCATATCTGATAATATTTGCTAATAATTTTTGGAATATGGAAATTTAAGAAAATTCTTTTTCTTTTGATATCTGATAAAATTTATGATAATTTTTTGAGTATGGAAATTTAAAAATTTTCTATTGAATGCATGAAATAAATGAAAATTTAAGTTTAGATTTGAAAAAAAAAGGCAAGAAAAAATTTTGACTGATATGAAGTTGATCAAAATTGATTTATGATAACAAAACAATAAAGCATTCATGCATCAATAACTTTAGTCAAATCGAATTAAGTCTTAAGTATCCTAGAATAATAGCCTAAACTCTTCTCGCATGAGTTTTTTTTTCGGAAGTTTTAAATCTTAAGCTTTCCTCTCAGTTCTCTATCATTTTGATCATCTTTTCTATTTTTTCTTTAAATTAAATACGAAATGCTATTGCACTGTCTACTGATAATATCAGTTAATCAATTAAATCGGAAATGAATTTGAATTTCTTTTTAAACGCTATTTCAAATTTAAATGTGCTAATATCATTTTCATGAAATCTTACAAATCTAACCGAAAAACCAGTCTTCTCTTAATTTAATAATTTAATTTTCGCTATGCTAGTAATCAAATATATAATTAAATTTTTGAAAAAAATTTTCCAACTTTTTCTATCATTTCTTAGAAATTATTTTAATTTAATTAAAAGAAATTTATTATACAATGAATGATGATGATAAGTTTGATGATAATGATAACTCTTTTTTTTTCAGGTATCAAAGCTTAATTTAGATTCAAACGATTTGCCAACATCATCATTCGAAACAGGAAATGCTCTTCAATCAAATAAGGGAAAAACTCCAAAAGCAGCCAGCGAACCACCATTTGCGCCACCTCTGATAGCACCTGTAGAACGGAAGCACAGCGCAACGGGTCGATTTGAGGTGCAAATTTAATTCTCACAGTAATTTTCATGATAACTGACTGATCAATGCATCGATCAGAGCTTTAGAAACGATCAGAAAAATGATATGATAAAAATTATTTCAATATCATGATTCCCAAAAAAAAAAAAAAACAAAACAATTTGTCTCATTCATTTACAATTAATTAGCTTTTGTCGTAAGAAGAAACAGTGATAAGTTGAATTTTATTTTAATTTTCATACAATAAAAATTTTCATTGAATTAAAAATTAAAAATTAAAATAAAAAGTTTTATCACTTAGCTTTTCATTTCATTTCATTAATTTAAAAGTAAAAATTTATTCCTACTTTTTTTTTCTTGGATTTGAAAAAAAATTAACTTTATTGATAATTGAGATTTAAAAAAAATGCTTATATTTGAATTGATAAAGATTAAGTATGAAAATTATTTTGACAATAAATGTTCTTTGATAATTATTGATCAATTAGATAATCTGCTTGAATAATTGATAATTTCTAATTTTATATTTTTTTCTTATCGATTTTTTATTTTTTACTTTCAAAAAAAATTCCCATTTTTTCACATTTCTTTTCACAAAAATTTATGCATTTGCAATTATTTTTGTAATTTTTTTTTACGACAAAATTAATCATTTTCATATTAATAATTATAACCTTTTTAATGAAAAAAACTAAAAATAGCAAATCAACTTTTCAAATGAAAAAATTATTTGAATAATAGAAAAATAGAAAAAACGAGGTAATATGAAAAAAAAAAACAATTTTGAAAAAAATTTTATTACTAACATAATTAATTGATTTTTTAGTTTTTATAAAGCACTTTTTTAAATTTTCTCAATTTTAGATAAATATTTAAGATTAAAATAATATTAAACAGTTTGATATTATTAAGAAATTTTATCCGAATCTTCCACTTGTTATTTCTTCATATATCAGAGAACTTTGACATTTGACCTCTTTTTTCTTTTTTCTTTCCTACAGTTATTCGATAGGTAAAAGTAAATAATTTTGCGTTTACTTTTATTTTTCCCTTCAGTTATTCGATAAGTAAAAGTAAATAATTTTACGTGTACTTTTACTTGACATATTTTATTAATCATTAAACGGCTAAGCTTTCATAGCAAATTTCAAATAACTTAAGAGTGAATGTTTGTAATTTAAAAATTGAAACTCACAAAGAGTCATTATTTTCAAATGCTTTTATTTTAGTTTAAAAAAATTTTCAAAGTTTATTTTTATTGCAAGATTGGATACAATGTTAGCCAGCTAACACATAACTATTGTTCGAGTAACTTCAATATTGTGAGAAATTTTTGAGAATGTGGGAGAGTTACTTCTCTCATGCTTAAAGATAGCTTAAAGCTTAAACGCTTATACAGCTTAAAGATAAGTAATAGGCTCTAAAGCTTAGAAAATAGAGCTCAGAATTAATGAGAAGTGAAGAGATGGATATAGTAGCATTCAACAATGACAAATATGATTTTTGATACTTCAGGTATATTTGGTCTATCACCTGATTTGGATTTAAGCTTACCTTTTTGCTCATTTCTTATAATTTAGACTAAATCTTTGATGTCTTCTTAGTACTGTCCTTGTTTTATTAAAACTAAATCACAATAAAAATAAGTCAAGAAAATACCTAAGATAGTTATTATAGTTATTATAGTATCAAATTATAATGATATCATGATTCAAGCGTTAATTTTCAATTTCACTTCTGAAATATAGGATTATTTTAAGGTGCAATTTTGCATCTCATTGAATAGTTGAGTAGAAATTCCTATCATATGTTAAATTAGCATATTAGTAGTAATAATTGAAGTAATAAAAGTTGGAAGATATTTATGAGATAAGCAATTTAAGTGATTTTTTTAATTCTAGTATAATTGAGGTTATTTCTATCATAAACTTTGAAATTACTTGTTATAAATTGCAATCAAATAATTCACAAATAAATTAGTTATATAATGTGATAACAAATTATCACAATTCGAACTCAAACAAAATAAAAATTCTTTTATCACTAAAATTTGATATTCATTTAAATGTTAACAAAATTTACCGTAGTTCTTCTAACTCAACTAACTATCTTTAAGTTTCCTAAAAATTTCTCTAGAGCATTCCAAAAAAAAAAAAATTTTTTTTTGTTGAATGTAGTTGTCATACCTGTATTTGAATGATTCCAAAAGATTCAATCATTAAAAAAATTGCTTTCTTCTCATATTATCTTCTTTTAAATTACAGTATTTGACAATAATTCTAATTATATTACAGTATTTGACAGTAATTCCACTAATTATTATGTTACAGTATTTGATAGGAATTGCACTGATTATATTACAGTATTTGACAACAATTCCACTAATTATATTACAGTATTTAATAATAATTCCACTAATTACCTTTCATTTTATTATAAAGGAGTTTTTTATTATTTAAATTTTTTATTCTTAAATTTAAAAGTTTTTAGATTAAATTACTGGTTTATGCAATAAAAATTTCAAAACACAACATCATATGTATACATGCATATAAACACATGCATGCACGCATATGCACGTGCAAAATGCACGCATATAGATTGGTATGCTCAAAAAATATTGATATAATACGTTGATCATCATCTGTATAAACAGATTAACGAAATTTTATTTTTTTGATTTTTTTGTTTCCTTCTCTCTCCCTCCCTCTCTCTCTCTCTCTCTCTTCCAGATTTGTTATCAGATGATTCGTTTTTTTTAGTTTGTTTATCACTATTATCAGTTGATCATTAGTCATTCAATGTTTTATTAGTATATAATTTCGAATTTCAACAACTGATTCAAAAAAAGGGGGGAAATGATGGAAAAATAAAAATTTCAATCTGTGATATACCTTAATTTTGTTATTTCGCTTGACCTATTAAATTTTTAGCCAATTATGAGTTGATTTTTTCCTAGTTTTTAGGTTGCTTTCAATAAATTTCCCTCATTTCTTAAATTATTAAATAAGATTAGCTTTTAATGACTTCAATGGCCTAATGGCTTAATGGCTTTTAATTGGCTTTTATAAAGCTATCTTCATTATAATATTTGTTTCTTGATAATTTTGAAATTTAAATTTCAAATAGATGAAATAATTGTTCGAAATAATAAAAGAAATTTTTTTGAAATTATCAAGTACATCGGAATTAATTTTTCCTAAGAAATTTATTCACTTAATTAATCGATGTATCAGTTAGCTATTAATTAATCATAAATCTCATTAAATTTAAATCACATAAAATGAAGTTTTATATAATTGAAATTTAAAAATACGAAGAAATCGAAGTGGGAAAAACTAATGAATACCAAGAAATGATACCTATTTCTTTCGTAATTGAAAATACATCATAATTTAATTTTAAATATTCATTTAAATTAAATTTCAAGCATTATCAATTCAATTTAATCGGAAATTTCATAATTTTTTGTACGTCAACTAAGCAGTTCAAATTTGATATTATATATGATTTGTGATCTGTGGTGATATATTTGTAGTGATATGATACGGCACATTGCGAAACTTATTTTACGGACTATTTTACGTAAGGGAAAGTGTAATTATTAGAGGAATAAAAGAAAGGATGAATTTGATTATTAGTAGAAAAAATTTTAAATCACCAATGAATAATATGAAACATTGAGGAAATACTTAATCAAAGGATCAGAGTTCCGTTATCATTAGGGAATTAATCACTTCATTACAATTAATTTAATCGATAAATCAATTTGTGATAAAATTTCAGATAATTATCATCAATTTTATCTTTTGATCGTGAAATATATTTTAATCGAAAAAAATAAATATCTCATAGATGTATTAAGGTAGGAAAACTCATTACGGCTTATTTACCATAATTGAAAATTGATTAATTTTATAAAAAAGAAATGAAATTAACAATAAAATTTGATTGATTGCATAGAAATGTTTATTGTATTTCAATTTTTAAAATTAATTAATTTTTATCTCAATAAATCAATTTATTTCCAATTTGATAATATCAACTGATTCGATAATTGTAATTAATTTTCTCTTTTGTATTTTACTGATTGAAACAATTAGCGTTTAAAAAAAAAAAACAACATTTCAAAGAATATTGTCATTGTTGATAAATTATCACTATTTATCGAAAAATTTTCTTATCAGTTTATCCATATATCATATTAACAAATCAACAACATTATTAAATTTCATAACAAACAAATTTTTTTTTTTTTTGAATACTAAATAAAAGAATTTTTATCACTAATCAATCATTGCCAAATTTTATTTTAATTTCTAAAAAAAAAATTAATTAATTTTTTATTTTATAGATAATTTCTTTTTTCTTCTTTTCTGATAAAATTAGTGATTGTATTTTTTTTTATTAAATTTTTTTATTGTTAAATTTTTGAAATTTTACCAGGAAATTCTTTTCCTCTGAAACAACCAAAAATGACAAATTGAACTTTGCGAATGAAAAGAAAAAAAAAGAGAATGTTCAGAAATTTTCCATTCTTTTTTCTTTTTTAATCAGTTACATATATGCTCAAAGTGATGATGCTATTTCCATTATCAATCTTTTCAGGCCTTCCATCCATTTTTATTCTTCCATCTATCTTTTATTATGTTTGCTGCCATACAATGAGGAAAATCTAACTAACATTTCAAAATGTTCCACTTTCCTATTTTAAAGATCTTATCATTTATTAACTGATAAATGATAAAGTTAATTTTTCTTTATATCTATTTGAAATTCATTATTTTTTCCTCTCTCTCTCTCTCTCTCTTACTCTCTGCTCGAGAATATGCGTATAATCTGATAAGTTATCATTAAAATGAGTGATACTAACGGTAGATTATATAACATTCGATGGTATACAACTTATATTAATTACGCTTATTAAATATTAGATATTACTTATGCTTATTGATATTATATATTACATTTATTAGATATTATATATTACTTACGCTTATTAGGTACTAGATATTACTTACGCCTATTGATATTATATATTACTTACACTTATTAGATATTACTTACACTTATTGATACTATATATTACTTACATTTATTAGATATTAGATTAGTTATTATGTCTTCTATGCGTATTATCATTTTTTATATTTTGATTTTCGAAATTGATTTCGTAGCAAAAACAATTGACGAATTTTAAGTAAGGAAATCTGTTGAATATTTATTTAAGTATGATAATTTTACTTCTTGCAATAAATTGGAATATAAAATAAAAATTACATTTGTAATAAATTTCCCGTTAATAATCATCGTTATAAACCTTACGGTAATGAAATAAAAAGATTAACTAATTATAAATTGAAAAAAAAAATTTTTCATGATATTATCATTTCTTATCAAAATATTCGAATTTTTTAGAAAAATTATTCCTTTTAAGATTTCATCAACTACTGGTTGTGCTCCTGAAAAGTTACCTGAAATGATCGAGGAGGATTCTCAACCGTTAACTAACGATAACAATAATAATAATAATAATAATAATGATAATGATAAAGATGATAATACAACCAATGATCAACATATCGATGGTATTGAAGCATCACCGTCAAATGAAACGGAACGAACTGTACGATTTTCGGTAGAAAGTGATACAGGTGAACGAGTACATACTGATGAAGCTGATGAGCAGCATAATGTAACATTTAATTTGAAAAGTTGGCGGTTAGTATCATTTCTGCTTCATTTCTCATTTTCATGATTCATCTCCATTTTCTGATATTTGAAAATTTATTTTTGTAACTTTTGTAATTTCTGTATGATATATTTAATATTAAATTTTTGTAATTTTATAATTTCTTTTGTAACTTTTGTAATTTCTGCACGATTTTAAATATTTAATTTTAGAAATTTCACCGAATCATTCAAACTTTCAATGAAATATAGAAATTTTATTAATTACTAAAGATTAATTAATTTTAAATATATTTTAGAAATATGCAAACAATCGATCATCCACCGATCATTGATTTCTATCGTAATTCGGTTGATGAAGGTGGTGGTGGTGTAACATCACGACCATCGATGAAACAATTGATACATGGTGAAAATACTCAGGATACTATCATTGGAATTGATGAATTTAAAGTTTGTTATAAGTGATTTACTATTAAAATAATTATCTATCAGTTATAATGATATTAATCATGAAAATGATTCATGATCAATTAATCATTTTTGATTAATAACATTCATTTCATTTAATCTCATTTCGATTTCAATTTGTTAATTAATTTTAGATTATAGAAAATTTAGGAAAAAATAATTTAAAACATACATAAGCGATTATTAAATATGTAATAATTTAAATTTAAAGTAAAATTCAAATTTTATACTTTTTAAATTTAATTAAATTTGAATTAATAATAATTATTGTTATTTAATATTTTTGGTTTAGAAAGATGCGGATGATATAATAAATGGTGAAAGGCAAGCAACAGCAAAACTTGGTAAATTTGAGCCTCCGGTACCGGTTGCACGAACTAAATTCGGTTGGATTCAGGGTGTTTTTGTCCGTTGCATATTGAACATTTTCGGTGTGATGCTTTATTTACGTATTAGCTGGGTTGCCGGACAAGCCGGAATCGGTAAATTACAAATATTTTACTTGCAAATTTTCGTTCAAACAAATTATTATTCTTATCATCTTAATGATTTAATGAATTTTAATAATTATTCATTTTTAGTAAGAGAGGTTTTTTTCATGAAATCAGTATTGCTTTTACCGGACGGAAGAATCGAATTACATTATAATTTATCTATTTGCAATTTTATTCAAGAAAATTATTAATTACTAATCTTTGCTAATTAAAAAAATTTTTAATTTTTCAATTTTCACATTCTGAAATTTGTCAAGTTATTGGAAAATTTTAAAATTTAATTGGGAAATTCTCAAATGATGGGATATTTGCAAATTTTTGGATTAAAATCATTACTCCTACAGCATTTATATTTTTCGGTAATTTTAACAGCCAATTTCCGGTTCCGGTTTCTGGTTATATCTGATAAAAATTAACCTGTGACATGCATAAGCTTATGAATTTTTTGATTTTGAACAATTGAATAAATTTTAGCGCTGTTTAAATTTAGCATTAGGATGCGCAGTTGTACTTCTTGCCTCACTGGTAACATTTATCACCGCACTGTCAACGTGCGCTATTTGCACAAACGGTGATGTGAAAGGTGGTGGTGCATATTTTTTGGTTAGTTATTTATCAAATTTTTTAAATTTAAAATATTAAACTATTAAATGATTGTTCAAATTGAAATTCTGATGCCAATACTATTTCAAAAATATCAATTATTAATACTATTATCAATGCTATCTACTCCAACTTACTTTGCCTCTTTTTTTTTCAATTTCAAATTTGTCCACTTTTATATTACAATTTGGAAGTGAAATTGTTAAAAAATATAACTGAAGAAATATAAGCTATTCGGATGGTATCCGTATTTACCTTTCCGGACCAAACTAATATTAATAATTGAATGAGTAAAAACTTGGCTAAAATTTCATAGGTAAACAATTTTCAGATCAGTCGTTCATTGGGTCCAGAATTTGGTGGTTCTATTGGTTTGATATTTTCGGTAGCAAATGCGGTTGGTGCAGCAATGTATGTAGTTGGATTTGCTGAAACAGTCCGAGATTTACTGAAAGAAAATAACTACGCAGTTATCGATGGTGGAATGAACGATGTACGATTGATCGGTGTTGGTATGTGATTAATTAATTTATTAAAGTAATTAATTAAATCTCTATTACTTCGATCTAAATCTAAAACTAAATTATGATAACAAATCTTTAGCTACAATATAATTAGCAAAATAAAGTATACTTTACTTATACATCAACAGGATTCATCTGCGATATACTTTAATATTAAGAAAAAAATTACTTTTAAAATTTAACATGAACAGTAACTTACGAATTTTTCCATATCAACTTCATATCAGAGAAGATACTGAAGGATTAAATTATTAATTTGGACAATTAATTATTATTTTGAACAACAATTAATTATTAATTAATTTCTGGAGAATTAATTTGGACATTGCTAATTTCATTAAAATAGCCTGAAGCTGATAAATAAATAAAATTTCTAATATTTAATCATTACTTGTTGTTATCTTTGATACTTTCAATTTTCTTCCAATCGATAATTCAATCATTTCCAGCAACATATGAATTTCTTTTTAAGCTTATTTTAATTTTTCTAATGTATGATTTTTAATGTATTTATGATATTTAACACTTATATATGCTCATTAAATTTTTTAATTAATAATTAATCGTGATTACAAATGATAAGTTATCATTATAACACTATCCCTTAATGAGATATATAATAATACATGATAAGTTTTTTCTGTCTAATCGCTTAATGAGCTTTATTTAAAATTATCATTAGAATAGAGTTAAATACAAGATGAGAAAAAGAAATTTCTATTTAAAAAAAAATTATCTAGATATTTTCAAATTACAGTTTCCTGTTGTATATTAATGGCAATTGTATTTATTGGGACAAGTTTTGAGAGTAAAATGCAAATTGGTTTACTTGTCATTTTAACTTTATCTATTATCGATTATTTTGTTGGAACATTTGTACCAGTTTCGGAGAGTCAATTATATCGTGGTATTACAGGTTATAGTTGTAAGTTTTGCATTACTTTTATCATTCTTTTACTTATACCTTTTTTTCTTCTGAAATAATTTCAGGAATAATCAAAATTATTTCACAATACAAAGAATATTTTAAACAAAAACGGATCAAAACGGATTGATCATTAAATATTATTAAATATCTCTGTAATTTACAATATCTGAAAGATAAATTATAATTTCTCCCAAATATAATTCAGTTTTATCCAACTCATCATTATTATCATTATTATTATCATTATCATTATTGTATGATCGTTATCATTATCATGCGATGGATCGAATGAAATTAAAACTGATCAATCAAATATTTCAATTACCTATTATCCTATCTTTTTTCAGTTGCTACGATGAGTGAAAATATGCTTCCGAATTTTCAAAGTGGTGAGACATTTTTTTCCGTTTTTGCTATATATTTTCCGGCTTCAACAGGAATAATGGCAGGTGCAAATATAAGTGGTGATTTAGCAGATCCTCAGGTATCATTTTATCAATTTTATCACAATTTCCATAACAATGTTTAGATTAGCTTTTTGATATTGCAATAATTGTGGAATAACTTTGGAATTGATTACTTTTATCTTTTCTTTTTTTGTTACCTTGCTACCAAAAGTTTGTTACCAAAAGAAGATAAGTTTTTTTTTTGTGCGTTTTCTAGAATAAAGAATACCGGAGAATAAAATTTTTTTAATTTTAAGATATAATACTGCGATGCAATCTATATCATTCAGTAAATAACTTATTGAATAAATTTAAATTTGATAATAATTTTAAAATTTATTTTAGAATGCTATACCAAAAGGTACATTATTAGCAATAGCGGTAACAACAGTGACATATTTATTGGTTGTATTTGCAACCGGATCAACCTGTGTACGATATGCTGATGGTTATCAGCAACCGTACTTCATTAATAATTCTTATTTCATTCCTGATTGTGCGCAAAATAACACATGTCCATATGGTTTAATGAATTATTTTCAGGTTAAAATATTTAAATTAAAAAAATAAATAAAACTTAAATTTAGAAATTGAATTTTTCTTATCTCTTAGAATATTTATTTTATTTAAATTTTATCTACTTTTATTTTTTCAAACAATTTAAAATGAACTATTCACTTATTGTATTATTTTATTTATAGTTTAGGTAATGGAAAGTGAAAGCTTTTATGGACCATTAATTACAGCTGGTATTTTTGCTGCAACATTAAGCTCAGCTTTAGCTAGCCTTGTTAGCGCACCAAAAATTTTTCAGGTAACCCTTCGTTTTTTTTTTTCATTGTTCATTTTCATCTATTTCTTTTTTTATGATTTTTATTTAGCTTAGAAGATTTTTTAGATTATTAAATCAATAATTTAGAAGAATGAGAATATGTTTAAGAGTAAAATTTTTATTGACTTTAATCGATATTAATATATTCATAAGTGATGACCTGTAATTTAAGTTTTAAGGTTGTAATCTTTATTGAATATAGGCTGTATGCAGAGATCGTCTATTCCCAAAGGTTGATTTCTTTGCACGAGGTTATGGCAAAGATGAGGAACCTCGGAGAGCCTATGTGCTTGGTTTCATAATCGCTTTGGTGATGATTCTAATCGGTAATTGTTGAATTTCGATCACTTTGATCGATTTTATTTGATATTCATCACTTTGATTAATTCATTTATTTTACTTGGAAAAAAATCAATATGTTCGGAAATTTCATTGATTTTATTTTCAAATAAAAAAGTAAATATATATAAATCAAATCTCGTAAATGATTTTTACAAAAAGAAAAAAGAAATTAAATTTTAAAAAAGCTTTGATAAGGAATAAAATTAATTTAAAGAATTAAAGCGATTAGCATTTGTTTATTTCCTGTTCTTTAGTATCAACTATATTAGAAATTTTATTTTTGGCCATTTTTATATAGAATTTCAAAAATTGAACCTTTGACCTATGAAAATTACTATCTCAATTTCAGTGCAAGAAATTAAATTAAATTAAAATAAACAAAATATCTGGAATTTTAATATCGTAGCTATTCATAGCATTGAAATTAGTCTTTCTTTTTTCAGACTTCACTTGACTATTTTTCTAGAATTCATTTATCATTTATCATTTGAAATTTATTATCAAATTATTATCAGTTACTCATTAAAAATTTTCACAATCCTATCAAGAGTACTAATTAGTTTAAATTTGAATTTGCCTCCTGTAATTAGTCTCGACGGAATTTCAGGTGAATTAAATGCAATAGCACCAATAATTTCAAATTTTTTCTTGGCTTCTTATGCGCTTGTTAATTATTCATGTTTCGATGCTTCATTTGCTGATTCACCAGGTTTTGAAGCTTTTACAATTTTAACAAGAACTTTCTGTTAAAACCTAAATCACTAAATAGGGATTATTTATGATAAGTAATTGAATTCAGGTTTTTTTTTTTGGCGGATGATTTTCTCGATTGAATGATTGAATTATATTTCTATTTATCAGTGAAAAAGTACTAACTGATTAGTTATCACTAAGCATAAGATAGTAAAATTATCACTGAATTCGTTTGAGGTTTTCGACCTGCTTTTAAATATTACAATATGTGGGTATCATTAAGCGGTGCACTACTATGTATCAGTGTCATGTTTATTGTCTCATGGTCAACTGCATTGCTCACATTCTTTTTTTTTGCAATGTTATTCTTGTATATATTGTACCGGAAACCAGGTACGCTCCTGATCCTATCGTGAATTACGTTTCACGTTTTATTCGGAAATTTAAATTCAATTATTTTTTTGTAATTTAATTCTGTGAAATATTAATTTCGTAAAGTTTGAATATATTAAACTTTTTATTTTTAATGAAATATTGCTTGAAAGAAAAAAAACTGCAATATATCAATTTTTATATTTTTAAGAATTTAAGCTTTTTTAAATCTTCAATTTTCTAAGTTTTTTTTTTTTGCTTGTGAAAAATTTTAATTTGTTAAATAAGAATTTAAAATTATGAGTTGCAAATTTATTTTTATCCTTTTTGTTTCATTAATTAATTATATAATAGATGTTAATTGGGGATCATCAACACAAGCTCATACATATAAGAATGCGCTACAAGCTATGCAAAAGTTAGCTAATACCGAGGAACACGTGAAAAATTACCGGCCACAGGTATTGTTATTAGCCGGTAATCCGGCAGCACGGCCATCACTTGTCGATTTTGCTTACAATATTACAAAAGGATCGAGTTTGATGATATGTGGTTTTGTAGTACCGGTATGATCTTCATTATATTTCCCTCTTTCTTCATGGAAATAATCTTGTCTCTTGAAATTTTCAATTTTTATTTAATAGTCCTATCAGAAATACTTAATAGTTTGATCGATTAACTGATAGATTTTGATAGGTTTTACTGATTAGTTTGATTCAACAAATGGAATAATACTGTAAAGTATTTTCTAATAATGTAAAGCCTATTTTTTCTGATACAATTGATTATAATTTAGTGTAATTCCGTGTTTTAATGGAATTTACGATAGAAATGCACTTTTACTCTAAAATTGCCTACAATTTACTGTATAATTATGATCAGTGGCGAAAGGTCAAAAGGGTTGGGTATGAAGAATTGAGCAGTATTGGAAGTTCATTTCTTCACTATTTTGATATATTATTAAGAAAATAATCATTTGTTAGACAGAGAAAACATTGTGTATGAAATGAAATGCTGAATATTCATCAGCCAGGTAATAGTTGACAGTAATTAAGTTCTATGTGAAAATGAAATTATTGTAAAATCAAAATTTTCTTTTACTTCTATTTTAACTTTCTTCCTATTTTATCATTCCTTCTAATATTTTGCAAGAAAAAGAGAAACATTTTAGTATGAGCCATGTGATCGGGTATTTGCGTTGCTTCGAAAATTAGACGTTCAAATGAATGAATGGTTGAGGAAGCGTCACGTCAAATCGTTTTACGTTTCGGTAGCTAGTCCAAGTTTACGTGCTGGTGCGCAAACATTACTTCAAGTAAAATTTTATATATTATATTTTTTGTAGAATAATTTATATTTGTGTGCATATTAATGAAAGTAAAATAAAATGAATTATCAATTCTTTCTTCCGGTTATTTTATAATTTTAATTTACTGATGATTGTTCTAATTTGTTTTAAGGTTGCTGGTCTTGGAAAATTGAAACCAAACATTTTGATTATTGGTTTCAAACGTAATTGGGCGGAACGTGGTGTAGATGGATTAAGTGAAATTAATGATTATTTTGGAGTAATTCAGTAAGTTTTTAAAGTTATTCATCTTACTTCTGCTATAAAGTAGATTAAATCATCGAAATTATCACTATAAGTAAGATTCAATATAAAGTGATATGAAAATCGGTATTCACTATCAGTATGATTAAGGTCATAATAAGTATTCTGAAGAAAATTGAAGTTGATGATGATAATGAATGAATATTATCATTACTGGAATGAAGTTAAGAGAATGTAATTGCAAATGTGACTATTGGAATTTTGTATTTAATTTAATTTTATTATTTTCTTATAGATTTTTTATACGGAAAATGAATTTAGTAATAATGTTTAGGGAAAATCAAGAAGTAAGGTTAATTAAAAATTGTACTAAAATTTCATTTCTTTCATCATTCTTCAGAGGTGCTTTTGAAAGTCGAATGGGTGTAGCGGTACTGAGAAATTCCCGAGGTGGTCTTGATTACAGTGAATTGATGAAACGGCACAATGTAGGTGATACGGCACGACTTAATTTACCGGATATCACTCGATCAGCTAAAAAGGAGTAAGTTATTAACTAGATTACTATTACTTTAATATTTGAGTATATGAACTGAACTTAGATCAGAAAACGTACAAGATGATCAATTGATATGTAAATGATAATTTTATATGATATTTAAACGATTAAATTTCAGTATTGAATTGGTTAATGCTGATGAAATCAAATCGATAGAAAACATTACTGAGAACACTGATAAAAGGTATTTCAATTAATTTCTTTTGAATTTAATTCTCTTTAAATTAATCATTAATTTATATTCTATAGTAATAAATTCTTGATTAAATTTAACTTAAATAATATTTTAGAGATGTGAGTAATTCAAGACAAAGTATGGATATTGATCAAGAACGAATTGGCAGTGCAGGTTAGCACTTTTATCATTTTAATAATAGAATAAATTAAAATTGTTGAATAATTTAATTAAATATGAAAGTGGATTGAAGATAAAATTTTTTTCATATCTAATCTGTTTTAGAAAAATTACTGTAAAACTTTTATCAGTTATCAATTATCAGTGGAAAAATTAACGTAAAATCATTATCGATTAACATAAATTTTTTTTTTGTTTTAATGAAATTAAATAAAAATGAACGCAGTATTATCATTAATCAATTTTTTTCAATATTATTTCAAATTAGAATTAATAATTAGCAATTTATAAATTATGCTTCAGCTAATTAATATTAAATTATTAGATATTATTTTGTTTTTTTTTTTTTTTTTTTTGTGTGTGTGATCGTGTTAAATAGTTATCATAATAGTAAGAATAGTACAGAGTAGTTAAATGCATTTATCATGATTATTTCTTATATTCTGATATATTAATTTGCAATTGATTTTTATCAGTATTTCAATTTTCCGGATAAGATTATGGAAAAATGATTTTTAAAAACATGAAAACAAATTTATACAATTAAGATTTATACATTTAACTTAAAGAAAAAAAAAAGTCATTTGACAATTATTACATTAATTATTGATTGAAACATGCACGAAAATGTTGCATGCTTTTTTTTCGTGCTAGAATATGAAGTTTGAATGAAATTGATAGAATTTTTTATAAATTATTAAACTTTTTCATTTTTCAGGAAATTTACAATTTTTCTCTTTCAGCGATGCGATTGCATCGACAAAAAGCTATTGATGTAGGAAATAGCGAAAGAGGTGTTGCTGATAGTGGTGGTGATAGTGATGATAATGATAGTGATAATGGTGGTTGTGGTGGTCGTGGGTATAGTGGTAGCAGTGGTGATTTTGGTGGTGGTAGTGGTGGTGGTGGTGGTAGAGGTGGTAATAGTATTGTTAGTGACGGTGTTGGTGCTAACGTTGGTGCTAATGCTGCAGCAAATTTGGATAAATTCGCAACCGCAAATACAACCGATGCTTTAAATGTTGAACATTTTGATTCAATTAATGAATCACTGCTTTTTGGCAACATTCTGCATCTCGCGGGTAATTCAGATCTCTTTCCAGTATGATCAGTAATATCCTGAGACAGAGACTTCTACTCTCCTGATAAGTGCTACTATCAGTTACCATATCATTAGCTAGTTTTAAATTATCCTCTTCTCTTCATTTCTTCATTCAAGTCAAGCATTGAATGCTTAAATTACAAAAAAAAAAAGTTTTTATTCTATGCTTCATTTCTTTTTTTTTTTCTTTAATTACGCAAATTATTCATTGATTGATTTGTTTTGTTGTTTTTGCTATATTATTATTTATGGCTTGCATGCATGCAATTTAACCGTTTCATCATCTATTAATTAATATTTACCTGGAATTGTTGGTTGCTTATCCAGTTTTTGTATTTAATTTTTTTCTTTTAGCAACCGGTTCATACCTGGCTAATTGTCCGTTGGAATGTTTTGATGAAGAGAGAAATGATAATGAGATAGATGAAGCTGTTGAAGCAGAAAATGCTGGCGAAGATATGGAAGAGGTTTGAGATTTTTGGTGTTGTTTTTGAAAGTTTCAAAAATTATGTTTAAACGAAAACTGATAAGAAATTACGCCAATCATTGAACGTTGTTTCTTTATCATTTGAAAAGAAAAAAGTATTGAAAATTTAATTTCGAAATTTTTTTTTTCCAAAATATCACAAAATGTAAAATTGATTAATTGCATGAATAGAGATAAAATGAAGAGGTATAATTTCGAGAAGGATATATAATTAGCGCATTTTTATCATCAAATTTAATTAGTAAGTTTTCAAAGATTAAAGTAAAAAAAGAAGGCTAGAAAATATTTTACTCCTTGAAATTACTTAATTAATCAATTTAATTAAATTGATTAATTAATTAAATATTGCAGATATTCATTCATCTAATCAAATTTATTTATTATTTTTTTCATGTGCACGTTTACCATAAAAAAAAATTATTCAATATTATTAATTATTGCTTTGTTTAATATTGAAATGTTTGCACAAATTTTTTTTTTCTTTTGTTATGACTGATATGAAGTGAAGATGATGATAGAGGAAAAATGATAAGTTAGTGATAAGAATGATAAGTTAGTGATAAAGAAACAAAAAGCAGTAATGATAAGTTTTGGTGATCAGTTAGTACATTTGTAGGATTGTGATGAATATACGGATGAGAAAACACGACTAACAAAAGATAGCAATGATGGTAAGCAGCTATTAACACACGAGCAGAAGTTTCACAATCACAATCACAATCGTTATCGTCATATTGCTATCATTAATCGTGATGATAACAGTAGTGATAATGATGCTAATAATGATGATGCTGATCATATCATTGATAATGATAAGGTCCGCCTGCTTTTCTCACATCCATTTTATTAACATTAAACGTTTTACTTTATGTTTATAACTTATCACTTGTATTATTTTGCATTCATTAATTCAATTCGGTTACTTAAATTTCAATAATTTCAAATTTTGGATATTATTTAAGATAGAAATATCTTTGCTTTTTGTTTTTAACATATTTTATAATTAATAATTTTTAAAATTTTATTGAAATTTAAATTGCTATTTAGCTTATTCAATTAGCTTATGCAAAAATTTTTTATCATTTATTTATTGACATAGCTTATTTTATTTGTTATGCATGTTATTAGTATGTTTTAGCGCTAAGAAATTACATTTTGGTATAATTAATCGGGTTGGTTAGTATTCCTGAAATTGTTTCAAACCGGAAATCGAAGTATTAGGAAAATTTACTCAATATCGTCATTTTTGTCTTCCTAAAAGGAAAATAATTACTGCGGTAATAATATTAGTATTAGTGACAATGATTGCACAGCACGATAACATTATCAGATAATTCGGGAATCATTATGGGATATCTCAATTCGGAAATCGTTATCGGATATCTTTCCGATCATGAATTTTCGACTAGTTATGCCAATAAACTAATGCACAATACTAATTCACTGATATAATAGTTGTCAGGGAAATACGGTTTATCAATGATTGTAAAACCATACACTGATAAACCGTACTTCTGTAACATTTCGCAGATTGATATCTTGAAAAACCTTAAATGTAAAATTACTGAAAATTGAGATCTGATAGGAATATTAATAAATTTCATTTCATGAATTCGAAGTTGAAAATGTTTGTTAGGCCCATAACTACCAAGTAACAAATATGATTAATATATTCAATTTTCCAGGTTGTACTTGACATACCTGAAGCACCCAGGCGACATTCATTACATGACAGTTTTCGTCGGTAATATTTTTTAGCATTTTTCATTAATTTGGCTATAAAATATTTCATTTTTTTAATGTTTCATAAAATTTACACAAAAATTGTTGGTGAAACGATAGTGATATAAATTATATCGCAGTTGTTTTTTTTTTAGAAATTATCGATTTGTTTTTTATATTTGTTATTTATTGGTAAGCCGTATTTCTGTAATTTTAATTTAGGTTATTATAATATTTTAATTTAGCTTATAAGCTAAAATTCTTTTTTGCATTGTTTCATTTCAGGTCACATCGTCCAACAGCAGCACAACGTGAACTTGTTGCGTCAATCTGTCGTTTTCATCGTAAGATTAAAGGTGCAGTAATTGATGTGTGGTGGTTATATGATGATGGTGGTTTAACACTTCTTGTTCCACATCTATTAACTTTACCAAAAAGTTATCTGGAGGTAATTTAATTATCATTTTAGTTATGAGAATTTTGAATATAAATTGAAAAATGAAATATGATAACGTTTAAATAATTGAACTATCATTGATTATGAGAAAATTACCATGATAACGATAAATAGTAGTAAAATGATAATGAGAAATGATAAATTTAAGTCACTGATTATGCGAAAATTACCATGATAATGTATAAATGATAGTATTGATGATAAGAAATGATAATTTTAATCGTAAATTTTGCACTATTGCTTTTTCGTGATATCTGTAGAATGCAAATCGTTGTAATTTTAGAATGCACGATTGCGCATTTTCACCATTTCCACGTCACCAAAATTGATGGAACAGGAACAAAGAGGTATGGCAGCACTATTGACGAAATTCCGGATCGACTTCTCTGATGTTTCCGTAATACCGGATATTGGTAGAAAGCCTACTGCGCAAACGTGAATTATTCCTTCTATTTTTTTTTTAACTTATAATTTTTGGAAATAATTAAGTAATTAACATTTATCTAAATTTAATCCTTATAGAATATAATTTAATAATTTTTACTCTAGGATAAATTGATTTTTTTTTATTTCAAATTTTTTTTTCAAAAATGAGAGAAAAATAGAATTTTAGGATTGAAGCATTTTCGGAGCTCATCAAACCATTTATTTGTGAGGATGATAATGTTCAACCAGGTATGATTACACGATCAGAGTTAGGGGCTCAAAAGAATAGGACCAATCGACATTTGAGATGTTCCGAATTACTCCGTGAATTATCTTCAAAATCTGACCTCATCGTTTTGTAAGTTTTGATGAAACCTAAAATAGATATTTTAAGGATTCTGAAAATTTGATAGTAATAATTAATTCTTTTCATGATAAAATTTTCAAGAAAACTAATTGATAATCCTTTTTTTTTTTGTTTAAGTTTTGTTTAATATATATTTAAAAAATTTCTTTTTTCATTTTTTCAAATGAATTTTACCTTTCAGGACACTACCTGTACCACGATTTGGTTTTGTAAGCAGTTGTTTATACATGGCATGGCTGGATATGATGACACGAAATCTACCACCAACATTGATGATAAGGGGCAATCAGACATCTGTCCTCACATTTTACTCATAATTTACTGATACTGATAACAGTATCATCATCATCAGCATCTATCTGTATTTTATATTATATAATATAATTTAAGATTTATCCTTAATTGCAAATTAAAAGAAAATTTCTCTTTCCTATTTCATACGTTTTTATCTTATTGATTTTAGTTTTTTATCAGTTTTCAGTTTTTAAAAAAAACTAGAATTTCTAATAAATAATATACACATATATATAATAGAAGTAATATATATGATTTATGTAAATATTTCTATATACTACAAAATTTTAACTTTTTAAATTAATCACTTGGAATTTTTCCAATAATATCAAGTTCTATAAATATGAATGATTCGAGAATGGAACCTCTTATAGTATTAATAATTAAATTTTTATAAAAGAGGGGATAAAAGTCAAAAGATAAATGAAATAATGGACAATTCTTCCATTTGTATTTTAAATTCACACTTATCTTATGGGTCAAAAGGTTAATTAGAATTTCAAATGTAGCTAACTGTGAAAAGCAACAACGAAGGTAAAAGCCTTCTTCATCTCTATGGTTGTTCGATCATTTTGCTCAATTTTCCTTATTAAAAAAAAATTCGAACAAATCGATAATTAAATTTTGTATTTTCTATCAAAATATATTATTACTAAATATTCTAATCGATTAGATTAAATAGTTTTAAAAATTGATTTGATAATAAATGATAAAAAAGATGGAAGAGAAAAAAAGCAATGAATGTTTGATAAGACTATTTGAGCGATTTTAAATTATCAGATTCTCTTCCCAATTATCATTTTGACTGATTTTAAATTATCAAATTTCTTCCTATCTTTTTTTACTCTTCTAATTTAGTGCACTTTTTTTTCATGCACCCTTTAATGAAATACAAAATGGAAAGAAAAGTTTTTATCGTTTTGAATTCGATTTATGCTCATTTTTTTTCTTACAATAAAACTTTGTTTTTTACTTTTTTATACTTTCACTATTCACTTTATTCATATATTATCGAGTGTTAAAGTTATTCTCGTTGAAAATGATCGAAAAACAAATTTGAGGAATATGTGATATTTCACTTTTGTATTTTACAGATATATTCAAGATTTGAATCAATCCTTTTGCATTATTCTCATTGTTACCTATGAAAGTATCCATGCAAGAGAGAGAGGGAGAGATTTTCTAAATTTTCGAATTTTTAAATATACAAAGAGTAAGAAGCTAAAAAATTGTAATCCTTATAGGTCAAAAGGTTAATCAGAATTTCGTAATAGCATAGTAAATATAGCAAATGCAGCTAACGTAATAGCATAATGAATATAGAAATATAAAGTAATAAGGTAAATATGATAGTTATGCCTTAAAATTGATAATTAATAATAAGCTTAATATTAAATGAATGACTTCAGCAAAAACAAATGATATGATAATGAACTGATAATTAAAGAAATGAATTAACTGAAATTTTTTCCCTCCATGAAATAGTTTCAGAAATAGGCTTACAGTAGTAAAATTGAAACCGATGCTATGCTGAAAATATTTTTTAAAAAATTATAGTATGATATTTTAAAACTATATATTTACTGTACTTTTCACATTTACTTCAATTTTTTTATGCTTTTTAAAGTTAACAATTATGAATTCTGCGAAATTTGAAAGATTTAAAAATTCCTAAATTGTTTTTCGTTTCTTTAAACAAAAAAACCCTTCGGGAAAAATTTTCAAAGGAAACCTGAAATATTTATAAGTATGATCGGATATATCACATATTCTTCAAACCTATTTTGTTTATTACAAATAATAAGAAATTAGTTGATGAACAGTTATTGTTGCCTTATTATTATATGGTAAAAATATATGGTAAAGTTTTCATTCTTACTTCTCGTTACCTCTTAATTTGAATCGAAGTAAAAATCAATAAAGTAACGACGGTAAAGGGAATGTAGAAAAGCCTGTAAATAAATTATAGGCCTAAATGTCATGTAAGACACTTTCCTGACATCTCCGTGGGATATTCATTCTCATGAAAAGAACCGTTCCATGCTTCCATTGTTCATCATCCATGTGCATGTTCTCAGAGATGCTTGACCTCTCCACGTATCGCATCCCACAGATCATCTCTTCACAGCAGTCTTCATGCCATCTTTGTAGATCACATCCTCACGGTATATCAGGCCCCTCCCCTGCTAGGCACATTTCAGTATCACAGAAGCCTCTCAGTCTGGGAACTCTCACTGACGGGTGACCGACTAGTTCCCTTCATTCTGCACACCGATGAAATCCCCTGTCACACCGAAATATCTGTTGATCTAGGATCTAGATATCTCTTCTTTACTAATTGCTGTTGCTATCAGTTCTGAATAAAGCATTTTGTCAACCTGTATGACTAGCGGTGAGCTCAGTTATCACTCAACTCGATGGTATCCAAAGTCAATCGAATAATTTGTCTATGAAATTCAAAAATATTACAACAATTGATATTACCTACATATTACTAATAAGCCCTTTTTAAATACTTCTCAGCACTCATTTAAACTTAAATATCAAGTATTATTAATAAGATCAGTAACATAAAGTAAATACTTCTGTTTACAAATAAAAGTTTAATAAATAATAGAGAAGTATTTTGCTGGTGTTAATTTTTTTTTAATTTTCAGTTTAATATTTTATCCTACAGACTTATTATTGTAATGAAAACAATTCATTTTTTCATTTAAGGCATTTATATTCACGTATGAAAAGTGTTTATTATTAAATTTGTAGTTACTATGGTAATAAGAATTCACTCTTATTTGATGTATAACAATCCTTTAAAGTTAATTTCAGTTTAATTTGAAAGTAATAGATATCGCTATGGCAACATATGATTAATGGTCATATCTTAGTAATAATCGCTAATTAAATGTTTTGTTATGAAATGAAGGAAATAAAATTTTTATGAACGGGAATTAAAAATCATAGGTTAATAAATGCATGTAACATTATTAAAACAATGATAAGGTTGGGTAAGTAAAGCAAATTGAAAGCGTTAAAATACTCATATCTATTACTTTACTGATGATAATTTGAATTGATTAGCCATTTGAATTAAATTGAAAATTTATGCCTAATATATTTTCAATCGAAAATTGGTTTTAGGCTAAGATTTATGAATTTTCCAAAAAGAAAATCTATCTTTTTGATTTGAATGTTAATTTTAAACAGATATAAAATATATTTTCAATTAAATAAAGTTGAGGTTAGGATTTATAACTTTACAGAAAAAAAAACTTGTGGTTATAATAGGCTTTATATAGATAGTTCAAAATTGGAAGATTTTTAAAAATTAAAAGAGAGAAAAGAGCGGAAATCGTGAAAGCTTATTCTATTAAAGAATATTTCTTTTGGTAGTGGAAGAATAGAAAGTTTTTTTTGTTTTTCATCGACTTTTTGTGAATGAACGTAAAACATTTTCTTCTTTCTCACTTGATTTTCAATTTTTTCTCATTTATTCAGTAGATGGCTGTCTTGAAATCATTCAATTACTTTTGTTTTTCAATTGACAGAAAAGAAATTCATCTTCTAAAAAATGTTCAATATTCAACGAGAAACAGAATTTAAGAAAAAATTAAAGACGAACTGATAACAGAATTATATCATAGCAAACCTGATAACTTTCTTTTTCAATTCAATCATCGTGAAGAGTGGATGCTGCTATTTATTGTAAAAAGGACTTTTTAAATTTGTTGCAAATAGAGTGTAAGTAATATTCAAGAAAAATATATCAGTTAATACGTTATCAAATTATCGTGAAGAAGTCAAAATTATTAATTAAAATTAAAGTTAGCTAAGTTTGCCGTCTATGAGTTTGAATCTTTAACTAAGATTTCTTTGGAAATTGTTTACTAAATAAATGTTTTCAGAATAGGCAGTTTTTCAATAATTATTTAAGTGAAATGATCGTTTGTATTTTTCAAGGGCACATTTAGCTGCTTGATCTTACTAAAAAAGAAACGAAAAACAAATGATGTTGCATTATTTCGATTTTGTGAAAAAAATTTCCACAAAATTATAAATAATCAAAAGCAAAAGAATAACAAGAAACTAACATATAGAAATCATTGAGTAAAAGACTAAACAACATATAAATATCAAACTTATCACTCATTAAGTTTCTGGAGTAACTTCTACCTATCTGAGTTAGATTTATTTACATTTTTGATGGAAAAATATTTTGCTATCAAATAATTAGATTAAACTGTAAGGATGGCTTTATTGTTTGAAATGAATTAAAAAATTAGTGAATGCATCTGATTAGAAGATGGTAGAAGAAATCATTATAAGGATAAATATCACCCCAGGTGGTAGCCGTTGAATTAAGGTGACAGTTGCGCGTGAAATTGCCATGGCTACCAACTGGCAGTGCTGTTGTTAACCAAATCTACACTGACCACTAGGGAAAGAAAGGGAGAGAGAGAGAGAGAGAGAGAGGGAAGGGAAAGAGTGAAGGAGAGGTTTTTGCAGAGGAAGAATGATTAAAGTAAGAAATTTATTTAAGTACTAAACTATCATATAGATAGATTTTTCATCAAAACTTATTGAAATTTCTTTTTAAAATTAAAATTTATCGATTTTAACAAATAATAATAACTCTTTTATGCTTTTTTTTTCAGAATTATAATTGCAGCAAGTAAATTTTTCTTTTTGCCAAAATAATAGACAACATTGGTATAAGTTTAGATTACTCTGTAATTTTTTAAATTTTATTTTTAGGTTGCGAAGTATTAATTATTAACAAGATATGAAAGAAAAATTCTTTTTTACATTTACTTAATTGCATAGTAAGATTTACTCTCAGATTTTATGTTGTGAATTAAATTATGAAAGTTCAGTTTGTTTTTGTTAATATATAAATTACTGCTAAAATTGAAAGGTTGAAGATTTACCTCTTTCTCTCTCTGTCTCTCTTTGTTCTGTTTCTCTCTCTCCTCTCTTTTCTCATTCCAATCAATATAATGAATGAAGTGATTTCTAATCAGAAGGTCGAGCTTCTTCAGTTCAAGCTATTTCTTCAAGTAATATTATGTAATCATTATGATTATGTCAGTTTCCATTTCAGAGATTATTCATTTCGAGTTCTATTACTTATAAACCTTTGCTTCACAATTTTCCTTAAATGTTAAATTCACAATTCTTTTGCTTCATATCACATTTGACATTACTGAAAGTCTCCTACAAATTAAATAAAATTAAAAATTTGAATCATTCTATCAGTAAGCTAATTACACCTTATTGCTATCATCGTCACTATCTCACATTATTTGTATATTGTTCATTTTAATAGAAATAGAATTTCGAGGCTTCACTGTTATCGTAGATTCTAAGAATTATCGGAGTATTTCCCGAACATTCTGCAAAAAAAGTTCCCAATATGAACTGTTCAAGGTTTAAGATAACTTGTCATCTTCGATCCTGCTATTATCATTCCCTTTAAATTTCGATATGCTTGAACTTTCTTTTCTTTTTCGTACTTACCAATGACTTTCTTTTGGACTTCTTTCTGAGAAACAGCAATTCATTTTATTATCATTTATCATTGAATGCTATCTGAGATGATCTATAAGTATATTTGTAATATAACCGGTTTCATCTTCAAATTACTGAATACTTTCTTAACTAATTGTTCTAAAATGTCCTTCAGGCAAAATATTCCATCTATTCTTCTTTATTTCTTCGTTTGTATTTTTCACTTATTTTTAAATTTGGTTTTTTTAATGCCATTTGTTCATTTATTTGTTTTTCTCTCATTAACTGATTATTTCATAAAAATTTTCATCTTACTAACCATTCCTTTTAGATCATTTCAAATTTGAATTAACATTTTTCATCGCATATTTCTTCTCCCTCTTTTAATTTCATTTTTGATAAATTTCTTTCAATTCATTTTACTTTGTAAACAATTTCACTTTCTTCTTTTTATTATTCAGGATTATTCTTTATAATTTGTCGAAGATATTCTTGTGATAATATTAATTATTTGATTAATTTTTTTCACACTCACATTTCATCCCATAGCATTACTATTACCGAAATTCTAAATTGCTCCATCCAATGTTTGAAATTACCTGTGATAATTGATTTGCTTTTATCCATTATATTTGAGTACATATTAATAATTTCCATATGAGTTGCAAATTCTAAACAAGAAAGAGAAAGGGAGAGAGAGAGAAGAGGAAAAGATTAATCCTATTGAAATGCAAATAATAATAATAATGATAGCAATAATGATATAATTATAAGCGATATTATATTCCAAGTGGTAATAATAAATAGTGATATGATGATGCATGATATTGTTAAAAGCTAAAAATAATAATGAATAATAATATATTTTCTATAACTACAAGTTAATTATTTGTTGATAAATGATGTTATCAAAGATAATGAATAATAAAATTCGTCCGCCGTCTCTCTTATCCTAAAATATTTAAAGAACCAGAAAAAACTGATTCAACTGATTAACAAAACGATAATGAATAATAGATAAATCATAAGTTTCAAAGGAAATAAAACTCGACTGTCATGCTTTGTTACTTACAAGAATTATTTATCAACAATTTGATTTAGAATAAAAAATATTACTAGTATTATTTTTTTTTGTCTTCCATGAAAATATAACCATTATTGCTTTTATTGAAGATGATAATTATTGATAATTTGATAGTTGCAATTAAAAGAAATCATTAAATCAATCAATTACTCTTATCTCATTTCAAATTACAGCAGTAATTCATCAATGATTTCATCTCCCTTAATTTTCATCTGTTTTCCTTATTTTACTCTGTTATTATCATGCTATTATTAGTTAGCACATTGTTTTACTTTAATGATATTATCATTATTGCTGATTTTGTATCAGTAATACTATTATCATTAATAATAATAATATTGTCATGCATTATAAATTCGCTGTTCATTTTTTACTTAAATTTACGCTAATTCCGGTGCTCTATTACGGTATTCGCTTGCTTTTCCATTTTTGCGATGCCAACATAACGACTGATTTACTGCTTGCGATTGCTCGTAAGGTGGCACGAAATCAAGTAATAGACGTAGTTTACGATTGGAAAATCCCACTGTCCAACCTGAAATATTTTCCTCTTCAATTATCTTTCTGATAAATTTCTTAAAAGAACCAGAATGATGAAAATAAAAAACACAATAATCGAAATAATTTGATGAATTGATGTATTACTTATATTCAGAAAATATTGCAAGTTGTCATTTCATGAATAACAATGCTAATGACTTCTCTTATTAATTTAACTTATCCAAATTATTCATTCCAAAAGCACAACATTTTTTAACTTACAATTAATGAATTTATTTGCCAATAATGTTAATTGTCCGAAAGATTTTTCTGGAACAAGAACATTTAAAATTTCATAAAATATTGCCGTAAGATGCGATTGTAAATAATTCAGCGTACTTATACGTTTCAAACCGTTTGCTTCCAAAAATGGTTCAATAAACTACAAAGAAAATATTCATTTTATTCCTGTATGAAGCTGTAAATAATTAGAAATAATAATTTTGAAGATTTCTAAAAATCAGTTGAATGAATTTGTTAATACCTGATTTCTTTTGAAAATATATATCAGAAAATAACTCAAAAGTAATCAATAATCATTATTAAATCAATGATTACCAATGCAAACATAAGTAATCTGTTCTAAATCCACAGTAAAAATAACAATCATATCTTACATCAACAAATCTTATGCACGGTGTACAGTCCATACAGATTACAACTTCACCGTTGTACCGTTCCGGATTTTCCTTCAGGCATATCATTCCACGTTTCATTATTGCTGCCATATTACCAGCATAAAGCTGTAAATTATTACCATTTATCCAATGACTTAATTAAAATTCTTCATGAATTGACAAATATTTTAAAAATTATAATAAATCAATTTTCTGTTGCATAATCGTAAATACAAAAATTTCATTAGAATGGATAAGGATGTTTGAGATATATAGAATATATCAATAAATAATTACTAATATAAAAAGCATGTAAATCATGCAAGAATATCAAATGCTCTAATTAAAACTTCAAATAGCATACTAATTTGATGGTTATCATAATACTTTCGACTATCAAACAGAGAATTGAAATTGAATAACAATGATGATTTGTTTTGAATGATTATAAATTCATGGAAAAAAGAAAAACTGACGAATTGATGGTGTCCTCTATTATCATCTCGTAAATACGGAATACCACCGTAAGCTGAACATAATTTTAACGCTGAACCCAACAAATGCTTCTCACCTTCGCCGTAAATAAACGTTGGACGTAAGATTAGAGCATTTATTTCACCTTAATCATTACTTCATTAATTTCATTTTGATTTCAATACTATTTTAAAAATTAAATTATAAGATTCCATTTTAAACGTAACTTAAATAAATATTAAAAGTAAAGAATTAAGCAGTATTACTATGATGAAACGTTTACAAATTTTCATAACATAAATAATTCTTAAAATTTTTCTACATTTATTATTTACCACGTAAGTTTCGTTATAATCATATTATCTACGCTGATAGAAATATTTTTTTTATCGGGAAGTCTCAGGAGTATAGTTTTTATTCCACTTTTTATACCATTTCAATATCATACCTTTAGCAGCAGCTCTTCGAACACACATTTCTGCCCGCGTTTTCGACTCGCCGTACATTCCAAGCATGAAACTATCCGGAAAACCGAGATGCACTTGCTCCGATAAACCATAATTGTCACCGATCGGTAAATTTGAATACGCATCACTTACGTGAATCAAACGTGGAATCTTTTCTTCATGCATAACTTTTAACAGAATTTCAGTTGCTGAATCATTAATTTCATTTAAATTTAAGATTTCAATAAAAAAAAAATTTTTAATATAAAATTCCGTTGAATTTTCAAGTCTTCAGCTACACCTCATTCAAAACTTAAATTTTATATTGAGATTTAAAAAATCAGAGTAGAAAAATTACATCAATTACCTTCATTTAGTTACTTTATTGAACTTCACTAAACTTTCAATTTCTAATTTCATTAAAATATCAATGAGAAATATTTCAAAGAAAGGAAAAAACTTTTTTAATTCATTTTTTTCGATTTATTTCAAATATTTCTTAATAAAAATTAAAGTAAGCAAACAGCAGTAGTACCATCTATATTATCGTACCAATATTGATCAGTATGATTGATACCATCGTGAAGATATTCGAATGATTTACCAGCACAGTGAAAAACGGTTGTGACCGAATTAAGCGCTTTCTTAAGCGCATTTTCATCACAAATATCAATTTGATAATGTTTTAAAGGAATGCATATTGAGTAATCTGTAAATTAAAATTGTTAAGTTTTCATGAATTTTACTTTTAATCAGTTTATATCTTTTTTATAATTAAAAACAGTGGAAATTATACTATTTTCTAATAAAGTAAATATTAATTAAATTATTTTTATTAAATTTACCCACTTGAAATAAATTTCTTTCATTTATTGCGCTTTTATACAATCAAAATTCGTTGCATTTAATTTTAAAATCGTTATAATAAGAATAAATCACAAAATATCATTTAATCATTTTTTAGTTTATCAGAAAATAATTTCAATAATTTATTGAATATAACAGAAAGTAATATTTGCTCTTTGCTTTCTTTCAGAATAAACAAAAAAGAATTTGCATTATTTTAGTGGAAGTGAAGGAAAAAATTGACTGAATGTTTGTCGAAGGACATTTTTGATATCCTAAAAACAAGAAAAATAAGAGGTACTTCCTAATGCTTTTCAACGGCTGCTGCTATTATCAGACAAGCAATCTTTTAATGTAATCAAATGTTTTTAAAGTTTTCAACAGGTTTTTTCAGAGGAAAGAAAAATGAATAGATAATAGAAAATGAAAAATTGATAAATTCGGAAGTTTTATAAAAATGAGAATTTAGAAAATTTCAGATTTTAAATTCTGATATAATTATCGAAATCTGAAATACTGCTTTTTATTTAAAAATTAATTAAAAAACAAAAAGAAATGGAGAATTGATAGAACCGAAAATTCGGTAAGAATTTTAAAAAGTTATTAAAGGTGTAACTTTTTTTGGAAAACTTTGGAGCTTTTCAATTTCTCAAAAAATAACATTTCAAAATTTTCAAAATCAAGTTCTTTATTAATGCATCAGCAAAAGGAGGAATTTATTGTTTTGTTTAAATGTATTTTTTTGTTTTTTCTTCATTGATGCCTTTTTTGACTAAATATCGAGTTGTATAGAAAAAACGGAATTAAACAAGAAGTAGAAGATAAGCAAAATTAAAACAAGAAATTAATCTAAAATACTCAAACCAGTAAACAAAATTTTAGATCTGAAATTTGAAAAAAATTTGGAGTATCTTCTTAAAAAACTTATAGAATGTTGATTGCGTCATTATTCATAATTACCAATTCCTATTCTGACACAATCTGATTCATTTTTGATGAAATTCAAAATTCAGAAATTCAATTCATCAAAATAGCAATAAAAAGAGATGAAAGTGCATTTTAAACTGTATTATGTGTTAGCTTAATTACAATTTTATTATAAATTCTAACATTTTAACCTTTTCCGGTTATTTATTATTATAATTAAATTTTATGGCAATTTAAATGAATCTATCACTAAAATTTTGATCGAAAATTTATAATTTAGGATTACAACTTTCCTCTACAGAAAGTTTACAGTTTCAAATTCAATTTCAGTTAAAGTTCACCTTCATAATGTATTGAATTTCAATACATAAAATATTCCTTTCAGCTACTAATGAAAAAAATTTGCGAAGCAGTAATTGAATACTTAAGTACTTGAATTAAATTCCAGCAAATCAAGGTAATGTTCAAATAATTCAAACATTTCATTAAAAAAAAAAATTCAAAAAAAGAGGAAATGGAGAAAGTATTATTATTGTAATGAAATTAATTAAAGCAAAGCAAGTGACAGAAATTATTGATTTCTCTGAGGAAATTCCGAGAGAAAAAATAAGAGAAAGTTTTGTAGTACCGAGAAATTTGCTGAATGGATTCCTATCAATGGTTCGAATCTCAACGATAGCGCCATCTCGACGATCCGTCGTACGCTGCAAGCACGAGATGAGATGCTGCGCAAGAAATCCGCTTCCGCCAGTCACGGCAACAACTTCTGCAACCATTACTTCCTCCTCCACTGCACTTCAGTTCGATCAGTTCACTTAAATGGATGAAATGAAATGAAATGAAATCGTTTACGTAATTTCCCTTTTCTCCACCCCTTCCTTTACTCTCTTTTACCTTCTCTTTCCTTCCTTCCACTTTCTATCATACAGTTTAACTCTTATCAACATTTTTAACTTTCACACCATTGCATTCATCACGATGATAAATGCACCAATTCATGCTGTATTTATGTTGCGATTAAATATTTAATCATACTTAAACTTAACTTAAACTAACATAAAAACCGAATCCAAATAACAGTAAAATGTTTAACAAATAATATAATCACTTAGGAGTATTAAATAAAATCATTTATATTTCAACTTATGAGGCTTTTCATATGTTAGCGTCTTTTTTGTTTTTGTTCGTTCTACGGATGGGGGAAATATACAATTAGAAAATTTATCAATAAGGTTGTTTAATCTGTTAACATCGTTACGTGGATTGTTCATCAGCTTGGATATGAGTGAAGTGGAAAAATAAATATTTCACTACTTTCCTTTATTGATCCATCAATTTATGCTGCACTTAGTTACAAATATGAAATAAGAATAAACGGTAAATGTTACTAAAATTCTCTTCATTTACAATGAATGACCCTTGAGAGAAATGTAGAGATTAGAAGTGGGGTTAAAGGGTATTAGAAGGAATCTGAAATTCCTTAAGAGATGCTTACATCTACAATTCTTTGCTCTTTGCTATATGATTCCACTTTGTTCCTTTTCTCTTAAAAATAAACGTCAATAAATGAACATTACAAGTTAAAGTTTATTTTTTGGAGTTTAAGTTCAAATTTAAATTCAAGCAATCTGCTTAAAAAACGAATGAAGCGCAAAAAATAGTGACAAGAAAATAAAACATATGAAGAGAGAAAAACGTAAGAGTGACATTTGCTTGAAATTTTTATAAGCATTCAATTATATCTATGAAAGCTATTGAAATTTCTGTGTTATTAAACACGTATGAATATCACGTTCCACGTCAAATTTATCTCACTTTACGCTAATCAATATCATCTGGTGGTTTTCTTCATCTTCCTCGTAACAGCCCTTGGTTTTTTCAGTAAATCTACTGCATAATCTTGAAAGCAACCTTGAAACCACCATTTTCTAATGTCCGGAATGATATGAGGCTTAGCAATATCACCATGAAGATATTTGCATAACTCGCAGTAACTGCTAACATCAAATGTTTTCTGATAACGCTTCGTCCATTCCAAATATCTGAAAAAATTGAAAAGGAAAAGACAAACAAACTTGTTGTTTACTTCAGCATAAAACAAAAGCAATGACAATTAAACCAGTTAATTAACGGAATAAATCAATAATGCTATACTTCGTTTAAAAATCAGTATTTTATTGAAAAGTGATAATAAAAAAATCAATAATTCATGGAAAAATCTATAATGCTCTACTTCATTTGAAAAAGAAATGTTTCTAGATATTCTCCAATATTCTTTATCAATTAATTAATGGCTTAATATTTCTTTCTCAAAAATTACAGTTATATAATTTAAACTATAATTTACCTTAAATAAGCTGTTTTATTATTTGATAAATATTTCAAATATGCCGCTAATTCACGTGGAGACGTGAAATCATCAGCAGCAATAAATGAACGAGGTGGTAAAATATCTTTGTAGATAGATCTTTTTAGTACGACAGGTACCAGTAATCGAAGAAAACATTTGAATAGCTTCTCCGTGATATAATCACGACATACGCTATTCTCGAATGCCAAATAGAAACGATGTCGAGCTGTAATTTATGACTGAATGATAAAACAAGAAAAGTAAAAACAATTAAAACAAAACGATGTACCAGCTTGACGTTTTTCACATTCTTCATCACAAGTACTATTATTGCATCGTCCAAATTGCGTGACGTTTATGTACATTCGAAGCTGATTCACGTATAATTCACGTTTCGATCTAGTTTGGCAATTTGAAACCAATTGTAAAACAGGTCGTACTTTTTTACTAGCTATTTCCATTACCTTTCAAAATAAGAAACAAATGATATAGCTTAATTCAAAGAAATTTCTGAGAAATTTCAAATAATATTTTAATGTTCTACTTCGTCTTGAAAATTTTTTTGTAAAAAACAAATCGAATGATTTAAACGGTTTAAGAAATCTCGAGAAGATGAATATCAGATTCATACTCATCATCCAACAAAGAATGGTTGCATAATTTTAAGTTATCATAACTTAAATTTCATATCAGAAAAATGAGATAATGCAAACTTCATTCCATTTCCAAATTTGTTCCTGCGGTGTATTATTCGTTATTTTCTTCATCGTGCCATATGGTATGTAAATATCGCTGTCTTGTCTATAACATTATTAATTTAAAAGATTGCTAATCAAACTCATAATTAATATTGAAATTAATTCAACACATTTAACATTAAAATATTTCACTGAATTAATACAAATTCTTTTCTATTTTAATTTTCTAAAAATTTTTGATAAATTAGATAAATCATTTGCATTTCAATTAGGTCTTGAATTCACGAAATCCACTTGCTGATCAGTATTTTAACTTGTAAAAAATTCCAATGAAACAAGTTTGATTTTTAAAACCTATATAAACCTATAAGTCATGGTTAAGTTGAAATAGTCATTTGTGATAAAATCCAAAGAATTAAAGGTATATTGAGGTGATTCTTGTAGCACAAATACAAATAGTTGCTTTGAATTCCTTTCTTCAGGTAATCTTCCCATATCTCGTATGTGAAACAATACAGCGACCGCATCTGAGAGAAACCTGAAATAATCATTTCATCATAATTAAAGAAATATCTATAACTTATATTTCAAGTATCCATTTGATTCAGATGTACTTTAAAATCAAAATTTGAGATCAACATGGTTTTTTCTGACAAAGAAAGGAAAATTTGATTTGATCGCAAACGATTACTCAACTTTCACAATTAATCGATAATCGATATATTAAAAAATAAAGTGCTGTTGATTGTTAATAATTGTTAAATTCCGATGTTAATTATTATAAAATCATAGAATAAAGACGATATGATGATTTCTGATGATGAATAAACAAATATATCCCAGATATACACATAAATGATGGAATGAAAACGATAAGTGTTAGAAAGAATAATTTTATACTTTGTCAGATAGCATTGTGAAATATTATCAATTGTTGAAACTAATAAATGATAGTGTAAAATCCACTTACTCTTTATCATCAGTAATTAAACACTGATAAGGACAACCGTCAAGATCTTTCTCGATACGTTGAATCCAGGATTTACTGAAAAATTTTGTCCATGTGAGTATCAGTGGTGGTTGTAACGCTGCGTGATCCTGAAGTAATCGATGTTTTGAAATCAATAGGATAGAAAAAATGAAGTGATAGTATGAATTTATGAGAGATGGAAATATTCGCAGGATGGATAAACTATGATTGTCTAATTATTTGAATTTTTTTTCTCTTTCCTAAATGTAATGAAAGGAAAAAGTAATTTCCGGTATAAGAATAGATCAAAAATTAAAAATTAAACCGGAAAATGAAAACTTATCAATGTTGCATAGAAAATTCGTTCCAAAACCATCATTTGACTTAATGTTCTCCATCGTAGGCATAGATAAATGATGAAAACAATAAACACTGTAATAAAACCAATGCATAGTTTTAACCATTGCAATTTCATCCTTCCTTAACTGATAGCATCAATTGATTGATTGACATTTATAATCTGATCAATAGTACATTCGATATACTCACTGATAAAAAATACGTTTGACGTTTCTTGAAAAAAATAAAAGTTAATATAAAATGAAATTTATGAAGTAAAATATGAGCGAAAACTAAAACAAAATATTAAAATTAAGACTAAAATAGATCTATGATTTTTGACTGTATCAAAAAGGATAAAGTATTAAGTGATACTAACTTAGCTACCAATGCGCTTAGTCTTTGACCATATAGAACTTAATGTTACCATTCTTTCTTTATCTTTCTTAATCAATAAGCATAGTTAATTCCTGCAAAGACTACAATATGATTGTCGGATCTTTAAGTGCTTGTTAAAAAACAATTCCACATTTCACCAAGCTAATTAATTTCTTAATAAAAATCACTATGCTAATTAAATAAAAGTGATTTATCGTAGCAACAAACATGAGTAATGCAAATTCAAGAAAAATCAGATATTATGCAAATTTTGAAATGTTTCAAACAGAATTTAAAACATGAGAAAAATTCATAATTTGCATAATGAATGGAAGAAGCAAAAGATTTAAAAGGAATGGAAGATGAGAAGGCTATTTACATTGTAAAGTACTATAAAAGTATGCATTCCTCCCATTAGTAATTTCGAAAGTTGCAAAATGAGAATTACGAATTCGCTTAATCATCGAAAGCATTGAAAGACGTGATGAGAGCGATAGATAGGATGATTTGATTTTGGATGATTGTTGAACAAATAAAAAATTGTGTCGTTCCAATGATGTATTAATTTTTATATTGAGGTCATCAAAGGTCAATTTTTTGTTCACTTACATTTTTCTGGAAAGTCTTGGTACAATATTACCAATTTACTATTTTTGCTTAATTTAGCTACTTATTTTGGAAAACAATTAAGCTAAGCAAAAAAAAGCTAAACACATATGAAAATATTAAATGAAGAATTCTACTGAAAATTTTATAATAATTAAAATGAATGAGCTAAATCCGAAAATGACCTCATTCAAATTTACGTCTAAATTGTTATAAATGACGATTAGTGGTAAGCGCTCATTAAAAAATTAAATGGTTTTTATAATAGGTTTTAAAAAGATAGAAATGAACTTTTAGTCTTATCTTTGGTCTAATGAATCATTCAAATCATTAATAGCAAGTAGTTACAAAGTATTAATTTGTGATAATTTTAGAAATATCACACTATCACATTCTTAATATTTAGTAAAATTAGTTTGAATTTTGAATAGAAATTAGAACTCTTAAGCAGATTACTAATTATACGTGTCGATAAAAATTTTCTTCTCACGCTTATTATAATGAATTTGATCACGTGATTGTACTATACCGATGACTAGATTTACATAAAATATTACTCCTGAAAAACAATTAAAAATTCATTCCGGAATTTCTCATTCTCGAAATCATTCTCTACAAACTGCTTGCTTTTCATGATCGACGCTATTCATTCGGTGCTTCTTTGATAGCCCTGTACACACGTCGATTAGCATAAATACGGGGAAATTTCAAACCAAGTAATGAAATCCGTTTAATTCATTCATCAATCCGACTTATTCTTGATCATTTTCATATTGAGATAAGCTCAATACAAAATGCGAGAAATATCTCAACATTCTGTAATGGCTGTTATGTGGAATTGTTTTTGTTGTAATGAAATAATTCTATAAGTTATACAGGTGAGTTAGACGGTTGAAATTCCGGTAAGTTATTTGTTATATATCAAATGCTTTCAGTTTCAATTTTATTTCATCACTGTAAGGCTAAAAATCCAAAAAATAGAAAAAAATCTGCCTGAGAAGTCCGATTCGATCCGATAACTTTTGAACCGATCGTTTGCTTCCTCTCAACGAATCAGTCGTAAATGTGAGGTGTTAATAATTGCTCGAGCACACTTTTTGACCTTTGGATGAGGAAAAACAATGAAACAAAAGAGAAATGATAGATGGATGGATGGTAATTGGAATTTCGGCGAAATGACCGGAAATGTTTGTGATCACAATTGATGGGATCAATTTATTCAGTTCTAAATGAGTCTAATGTTTCATCCACTATTACTGATTCATATATGGATTATTGATTATTAGTATAATCAATCAATAAGTTATGATTTTTAGCTAACATAATAGATTTCTCTTTACTTTGGAAAAGTAAATAAAATTGATTCCATCCAGTATTTGACAAATTCTAAATTTGGTCTTAAATTTCATATTGATTTCAATTACTTAATTTAGTTATTTACACTTCACTGAAAACTTTCTACAATAATCAAATTGACTTACATATCATCTACATATATATATACACGTACGCACATAATATTTCACGTGAGCGTTACAAGTAGCAAAAATGTTGGATAACGGAGAAGTGGATGAGAAGCGTTTGAATCTGCAACAAAACCTTTCTAACTTATAAACCATTCCATTAAGTAAAAGAATTGACGAGAAAAAGAGGCGAAACCATCGCTTTACATTCCATTCATTTTGTTTTAATAGAAATGTAAAATTTTGATGGCCATTTCCGCTCAAACCATTTGAATTGCATAAATGCTTGTCCTTTTGGGAGAAAAAAGCATTGAAATCATTGGCTATGCTACAAATACCAAAGGTAATTTCGAGTTTTCCATCACTTCAAATTATTTTATTTCAAATTAAGCCAATTAATTAGCATGTGATAATTTAGTTTCTTTCATTTTCCATTCTACCGATATTATTAAAATTATAATATTCGATTATAATTACAATAAAATCCACTCATATCTTCACGGCTTATTCTTTCATCAGCAAATTTTGATCGTTTCTTACATCGAATATGGTTTATCTTAAGCTAAATTAAATAGGAAAAATAAAGAATTCTATTTTACTGGAATTACTTTTACTTCTTAATTACTTACTTTTCGATGATTGTTTTAGTTTTGCCTGTGATTTTTACAAATCTCGGAAATTTTGTTAAAGGATTAAAAAAGAAATGGAATGTTAAAGATAAAGTACAAAAGAGATCGATAATTCGTTCAGTGATTCATAAAATTGTGCTTATTTTGATTCATAAAGAAATGAAAATAATTTTAAATATGATGAATATGAACAGATAGATATACTGATGGAATATTACCATTAATTTTAGTATAACGAAATTGATAAATGTCTCTCTCAACGCGACGTTCAACGGGGTTATCATATCATCAAAGAGGTTTAAGCCATTCTTAGACAAAAATTATTCAAACTAAATGCCTAAATTTATTGGAAAAAAATCAGTTCTGATAATTATAAAAATGCAAATATTGTTTGTTGGTATTTATTGTTTGGCAAAGTGAAAATGCACGTAGTAAATTAGTCCATTCTACAGGTCTTAAATAAGATTAACAGCTAATTAAATACAGGTTAAATAGGACTCAAAACGATCTTGGCAGATGATTCCACTGAAAAGGTCATTGATTTCAGATGAAATTTAAAGATAAGACACGATACGTTGAATTATATTATCGCCTTGCTCACGCTTGCTACATCCTTTCCAATTTTTGCCTCTCCAAGGAAAGCGAACGTTAATACTTCCTTGAGGAAGGTCAGTAATTATTCACATGAAACTCAGTGTTGCTCTTTCTTTACTTACCTCCTTATTAGATGTACGTAAGATAATGCAGAATTACGTGAAGCATGTATCTAATAAAGTTCTGTAACTATCTCACATAATACGTTTTTCAACGATGGAAATGTTCGGATAACGCATTACCGTTAAGCATACTTAGTGTAAATCGTCATGGAAACTGGAATCGATTGTGCATAATTTGACCGGAAGACTTTCTCAACTTCGGCATTTGAGCATTTTAGCGAGCGGTTCATGTTAAGGAATTTAAGGAAATTCAAAAATACTAAAATCAATGATATTAAGCTCAAAAATTGCTGGGAGGCAAGAAAAAAGACAAATACTTGAAAATAATTTATAAAATTGAAAATCTAAAATTTGACAATTAATACTTAATAAATTGTAATTATCAAAACTTGAAATTTCTTCATTTGAATTTATTTCTTTCTCTTTTCAATTACTGATAATCAAAAATATCTGGATGAAGCAATGACCGATTCACCGGATTCATCAGTTTATCGTATGAATGGTTTTTGTTATCGTCTGAAGCATTCATTCCTTTTCTTTTATTGAAAAGTTCATTTACCTGCATGATTATCGAGCATTCCGGACCTGCATAAATAATTTGCTTTTGCTCGATCCGGATTCAGGAACAACAAAGTATTGCGTAATTGACGGATTCGTTTTATATGTGTCGAAATAGATGGTAATGCGTTCTGTAACGGAAGTATTGCAATAATTCAACTGTAATTCATCAAAATTTCTGTCCGAAAATCTCATCCGGAAAATTGTGTTGCAAGATTTTTCATAAAGTTCATTATAAGCTTAATTATTTATTGTATCTCAAAAACCGATTGATGTGCAGCTAGATTGATTAGGATTAGAATTTAATGAAATAATTGAACGGTTGTCGAATTTACGTGTCGGTTCCAGAAAGACTCTTTACATAATAATAGAAAAAGTGATAAATTCACGGTTACGGATGATTTTAAATTTAGTCGGAGCAATTGAACTCGGGACATATTGATAACCCGGTATATCTTGTTAAATGTTATATTGCCAAAGGTTAATTAAATTCATTTCCTATTCTTTCTTTTAATTTCGTGTTAAATTATTCATTAAACTCATTCTCGAATAAATCTTTCATCATAAATTGAGTGATTATCGAATAAATCAAAGCAAATTGCATAGTCTTGATATTTTTAAACCGTAAAGTGGCGTATTTTAAATTAATTATTAATGAAACTGAAAAATAAAACAAAAATTTTGGTAATTATGTGGAAGCAAAAAAGTGTTTGATGTTTGAAACTGATAAAGCATCGATTGATAAAATGGATCAAGCACTGATTCCGAAGCGAAGAAACTCTTAGCTAATACTGCAAAAAGCAATATTCAGGTTGTTAATCGTTTTTTCATTGTTAAATTGCTGGGTAAAAATAATGAAGTTTAATAAATTTGCAAAGTTTTATCAAATGAAATCCTATGAATTGGAGCAAAATGATATGATAATTTTTATCATCATCAATTCCAATATTAGATCTTGCACTTCACAAACTTATATTTATTAATTATGATGCATCTTCAATCATATGATCTTTTTGTTTTAAATAATCTCAAGTTTTAATTAATTTTAATTAATTGTAACAAATAGATTAGATGATTTAGCTCCGTAGATATTCAATCGATTAAATATTTGATTAGCTATAAATTGTGGAAAGAATATTAATATCCATTCAATGTTCGAAATAATTTGTAGGAAATTTTGAATTTTAGAAATGAATGATTAGTTTTTTTATGCATCTCCATTCTCAAATCATTACCATTTCATTTTATCACTGATTTTCACTAACTTTCAAAAATTTATATTATGTTAGTTTTTTTCCAATATGAATTCCGATTAATTCTCTTTTTGAATTGAACTTATCAATTCTATGCTTCGTTCTTTTTTTACATTGGTTATTCTATTTGTTATATTTCATGTTTTCGAATATCATTTTATCATTTTGTTGGTCATAAAAATGAAGATCAATTAAATATTCATTGGAGTTTAGTTTTTGTTTGAGCAGAAAAATTTTAATTATTGAAAATATATCTTTTTTTGTTTTCAGAAGATCATGTATTTGAATTGATAAGGCTAGACGTTTAATTCTATTCAATTAACAGTTTTTGATGATAATATTATTATAGTTGATGCTTATGAATTCACTTTTATATAATTTGAAGTGAGTTACCTGAAATGATTTACTTTTTAAAGTATTTATTTAACATCTCAATATAATGAATATTTTTTCTGAAATAGTAGCAATGAAAATGGATGTATGAAATAGTTTTAATCATAGATCAACGATATATGTCTTCAATTTAGATAAACATTTACGATACAATCGTTAAATGATTATTTGTAATCATAAAATGATTTTGATTTTTAGATTTGCCAAGCGAACGATATGGAATATTCAAAAATTGGAGAGAATTTACAAGAAACATGCATTACCTCCTGATAAATTATACTTTTCTTCCGTCATTTTAGAATTTCTATTGTCAGATAAATTAGCCTGATAAAGTGATATAATCATTTCATGTTATTAAATTATGAGGAATATTGGTGCAATAATTCAAATCATTGTTTCTCTGTTTTTATCTTTCGTACATTTCTTTTGTGTTTTTTAATTTTTGAAGATTGGAGTGGAAGATAGACTTTACACGTATGTGTTAAATCTTATGTCGTTTTCAAAGAAGTAACACAAAATGCAATATTTGAGTTTCAAGTTAGTTTTTTTTGGACAAATTTTTGGACTTTTATGTAAAAATTTCAGATAATAGAAAGATCCATTCTACGATAATTAAAAAGACAAATTAATAATTTCATTTTGGAATTGCAAAAAAAGCTCTAACCATTTACGATTATTCACTCATCAATGATGAATATCAATTTTCTAGAAAAATATGAATTTTGCTTGTTTTATCACAAAATCCCACAACGTTTCATCAATAATAACTGATACGAACATTTTTTATAATTCTTAATTTCGTCTAATAATGCCGGAAATGAGAGTTGTATTTGATTAATCGCTATTCTCTCACTAAATATGAAAAATTTGGTGCGATACAAATATCGATGAAAAGATGATTAATTTCTCCAAAGAAAAAAGTTTAAGACAAAAAAATTTTTTTAATTTATATATCGAGAAATTCACTATAATTTCAACAAAATTTTTTAATAAATACTTATTGATCTTACGTAAAAATATTATTAACTTTTTTACATGCATGCATTGAAATATTTTAAGTTAATATATAGCAAACGATCTTTTGGATTCTGTTTGATCAAATATCGTAAGATTGCGCAAAAGAGTGGATCAATTATCTATCTGGCAATGGTCGCTTACACTTGAAGTGTAATCCTCTGGAAGAGGAGGATATCAATGATAAACAAAATTGAGTAAATGATAATCAGATAGGAAAACTGTAAATAAATATCAGCTGTAGAATGGTAATAGAAAGATTAAATTATCACTTAATTTTTAAACATTCTCTTCTTCTAAATGATATTTATTTGTAAGAAATGGAAATTACACAAATAAAAAAGTGTGAGAAAGTAAGGAAAAGATTACAGTAATCAAATTGAGTAGTAAAGCTATCATTGTGACATTAAATGTTTAGTTGATTTTTAATCTTATCACTGTAATGAGAGTGTGATCGGAAGAAACAAACGATTTTCCGGCTGTCAGTAATGAATTAATTTCTCTTCCCATCAGAAAACGAACAATTAATCGATCAGTTGATTGATTAATCAAAATGTCTAAGTAATTCAATTCAATTACGTTGTTTAGTTAATTTTGTCATATTAATAAGTTGATTATGAATTAAATGAAATTTCGAATTTTACAAAAAAATAATATCTCAAAGTGAAATATGCCAATGCAAATATTACATTTTACAAGATTTTCCGGTAATATATTATATATTTATTTGTTTATTTATTTATTTGTTTATATATATTTTGTTTATTTTTATATGTTAGTGTTCTATCATGCTATTCTATTCTAAGATTATCTTCTAACTTATTGATAAATATTATTTTGCTGGAGTTGATAGAATGACGTTGATTTATCGTTAGAAAGAGAATTGGAAGGTACGTACCGCAATATCGGCTGACCAAAATCAAAATGATATTGTAAACAATATAGCATATGGTTTAGCTTATCAATAAATATGTCAGATACTTATTTGTCTTTCTATTTTCTCAAATATCAGAAAAATTATTGTCTTTTCTTCTTGTCTTGTCGTTCCTTTTATTTTGTCTTTTTTTGTTTTGGAAAAAATGAACTAATTGAAATAATTATTATTTTTATTTCAACCTTTTTACAATCATCAGTTCGCTTCTGCTATGTGACAGATGATACACTGATATGTGATGTGATAAGTTGATATTTTTCTTAACGAACGTAGAAGTTGAAGATCTAAAATGAAAGAATTCTCACATACAGTTTTTTATTTCTTTCAAATAATCAAAGAACTGTTTTCATTTGTTTTCCTATTTAAATGTCAAAAAAGGTGCATCAACTAACTCGTGGAATTAACCAACCTGTTGTCTGTTTAATTTATTTCTTCACATGTTTGCAACTTATGAAGTTTTATTGTATGCATCGATAACGGAAAATACAAAGGATGATAGGCAAGTAAATTTTGAAAAATAAAAAGTTACAGAAAATATCAACATAGAAATTATAAATTGAATGCACTGTCCTAACCGAAAAAAAAAGGAATATCGATTTGATCTACCTATAATTGTTCTATCAGGGAATATCAAAAAGGGGAATTATAATCACATAATATCACAGGTACTTTCTTTTATCTCATATCGAAATTCTATAATTTCGTATTTTTGCATTTTCTCTTTGTCAAAAAAGCAAAGAAGCAAGGGAAAAGGGAGGACAAATCATCAAGTAAAGAATAAATACCTGTGATTTCATTTCGGATTAGTCAAAGAGCAAACCTGAACAGAAGGTGCTATTACTTGAAGAGAAGCTTTTCGTTTACCTTTGTTGCATAATTGTACTCTTCATTGTAATATTAGTATTTCATGATCTAAAATAAAAAATTATTTTTTCTTTTCTTTTTTGCAAGAAAAGGGTGTCATAATATTCAAGAAATATTTGCTTTGAATAATCTGAAATAAATCTACCTGCAATATTTAGCTTATCAATAATTAATCTCTATGGAACCATAATGATATATGCTCAGTGTTCAAAAAAAGTTATTCAAATATTATTTAAATATTTAAAGTTATTAAATGTTTTATTTAAATATAGTTATTTAAAAAAATTGTTTCCACAAAATTACTTAGAAATTTAAATAATTAGAATAATAAATGATAAATTATCATGATACGTGTTAAACTGCAAAAAAAATCTGGTTGTCACAGATGATTTTTTTGTAAACGATCAAAGTATTCAATCACTTAGATCATGTAATTTTGATGTAATTTTTTTTGCTACTGAAAAATGGCTGTCATATCAATTAAAAAATAAATTTAAACTATTACCTTAAATCATTTTGTTTGATTTGACAGTTCAAATGATTGTTGATAGTTTATAGTAAATTTACTAGATGATAATTTCATTGTATCACTGAAGGATTATTGTAAAATAACGATGAGATTAGGATAGAGAATGGAAAGGTCGTGAAGTGACGGTAGTTGGTTATCATTTGTATGTGGTCAGAGATCAGGTTATCATTATCAGTGGGTGCTTCTGCTCAAAGTGAGTAGATGATGAATTCTAAGCTCCTTTTAGCTTCATTTAAGATAACAATTCGTTGCAATGGGTCCGCTGAAGTGCTACAGCAAATTTTCATCCATCTTCAGTCTACTTCATTCATCCAAATTTCATTTTTAGCTATCATTTGCTACTACAACTTCTCTTTTTTCTCTCTCTCCCTCTCTCTCTCTCTCTCTCTCTATTGCACTTTAACCTTTTAACTTAATTTATAGCTATGAATTGTTTTTTTGCAACTCTTCAATACATATCTTGTCTGCAGCTTATTACTAGACTAACACTTATGTAACATTCTCATTTTACTACTTTTTCCGAAAAATTGATATATACAAATGATTTGCTATAATTCCACTTATTATTACTATCTCTTAAATATTTATTTAACTAATTTTGAAAAGTTATCAGTATAATTGTCAACTTTGATATAAAATTGTGACTAAAACTGATTCATTATTCTTATTTAGTTTCTTATTTCTATTCATTTCTTTTTATGAAATTTTCCTACTTGTGAATATTTTGCTGCAGTATTTGGCTTTAAAAAATTGAATAGTACGGATGTAAGTAAGCATAAGGATAGTGATTTATCAGTTAAGCTGAATTGCTTATCAGTAAGACACTTCGGAGTATTCAACAATCTTATCAGCGGATTTATGCCTCTTTTGGCAAAACAAAAATTAATGGATGTCAAAGAATTTTTATTATATTTGTTTATTCGCTTTTTTAAATGTTATCAGCTTGGAATTTCGAAAAAATAAATATTTAAAATTAAAAATTTATTATAATAAATTCTATAGATTGCTATTAAACTTTATCAATATTTTAAGCACCAGTGACAAGTAAAAAAGACAATTATATACATAAATAAACTATTAGCCTTTTAGAATTTCATTCTAAAATATCAAGTGGATAATAATCAAAGTGTTAATATTTCATTGATATCATTTAATATTGCAACTAAATCATTAATTTCATCACTTCTAATTACAATTTCATCGAGTCACAATATCAGTCTGAAGTATTTCGACTAAAAATGGCTGATTACTTTCATTACTGATTATTAGTACTATTAAAATGTAAAAAAGGCGTAACTAAACAAAGAGATTTTAAGTTGTTAACAAAACGGATGCCATCAGTTTTAACAGTTGAAAAGTTGGCCTCTTCCGCTTTAACAGTGCCAAGCATCCTTTTCAACAATTAATCTTCGCACTTTCTCCTACCGTTAAAAACTTTTTTTGTTCTGAAAATTTTTCTGCATTTCTTTCAATTTTTTGCAAATTTCTTTGTCCCATCGATTTCTTTATTTAATTTAGTTAAAATAATGAATTTTAAATGCTTAAAATTTTAAATATTTTCCTCTAATGATTACCTTAAATTAATTGTTTTATTCATTACTGTAAGTATGACTGATTCAGCAAATATCAGTAATTAGTTAAAATGATAATGATCAACGAGAAACTATTTTACTCATAGAATATTAACCACTTATTTTTATTTATCAAAAAATTAATGATCCTTTCTTCTCTTTTAACTTTATATACTTTAATATTTTCAATCGTTTATATTTTTTAATAAAATTATCGAAAAATTATGAAATTGAAGTTAAAAAATGTTGAAATTGAGACTAAAACATTAAAATATAAATAAACTGTTATTCCATTAATGAATGTCAATTATCTATTGTCTTATAAAAAATTAGTTTATTGATTACAATAACTTTCTTTGGTTGGACTTTTTAATAGTTCCAACAAATATTATCCAAATAATTACCACCAAGCTTAGAGTCATAAATTAAAGCTGTAGTCAAAATTAGAGTTAAATAATTGTAACGATGCAAACATGATATCTCTTAAAATAAACAAAACGATCTCATTTTTTTCGGTTTTAATACGATTAGTCAAATATTCGTTTATCATTTAATCAAAATGATTTATAAGTTGGAATTTTCTAATTTAATATTATTTTCTTAACTTTAAAACTTTAGTTATTATAATCGTTCATTTCATAACCTTTTTTTGCTTTCTAAAGGAAAATAAATATTAAGTCTAACACTGAAATATTCGGGTTAAATGAAATTTAACAATGTATACTCCTTCTATTTTCATTTATCATTATAACCTTTACTTTAAGATATAATTAAATTGCAAAAAAATAAGTAAATATTAATTTCATCATCAAAAAAATTAACCCTCTTAGAATTTCTTTATTGTAGTTTTAAATTAATTTAAAATTTTCAAACACAAAATTAATATTAATCTTTTATTTATTTTAAGCTTGTCATTTATGCCATTCATTAATAAATATTTCGAAATTTTCAGAAATCATCCAAAATTTTAAATTTTCCAAGTGAAATACTTTTCAAAAATATTGAAATACAATATAGAGTTCCGTTTTTTCTTTTGTAAATTGTTGGAAAATCAGTCGAATATAAAATTGCTCACATACATGAATAAAGTTTATGCAATCACTTCGTATCAGTTTCGTTGTCTCATAAAAAAGCTGCTTAAAAAAGTAAAAAGTAAACAATGAAGAATTGCGGGAATCATTCATTTAAAATATACAATCAGAAGTATGACAATGCTTAATATTTGGGTGAAATATTCTCTCGGGAAGATTCCCGCTTAATCCTTCTAGTAATGCTATCAGTGCTTATTACAATAAAATATTACTATTTTGAGTAATTTTCCGTTTTTCTGATCTTGGTAATTTAAAACCGTGTCCGTTTATAGCAAATATCTATGAACTAATTCTGATATGAAGTTTTCATTTCTCATCCTCTTTCGTTCCTGATTATCAGTTTATCGATCATCAAAATATTAGGATTAGTCCGGTTAATCAAAACGTTATCTCCTTAACAGTGATTAGATTTTTTTACCAGATGAATTACTTTCTTAGACATGGGCTCTATTATTGCTGAATGATTTTATCGATGATATTTTTTTAAAATGAATGTTGTAGGCGAAAAAATAAGGAAAAAATGCGGCTGCTATATTATTTGGCGGCCATTATTTGCTGCATTCCGGAACCGATTCAAACGTGGAATTTCTTTACGTTCTTCTCTACAAAACAGGTCACCACTAGATTTATATTTACTTTTTATTTATAACCTTATATCAACTGTTAACATTTCAAATTTTTAATTATTTATCCAACTAAGTTTTACTTTCTTTAAATTTGAGTTAATTTGCTGTTGCAAAAGAATCATTACAATGCAGAGCTTATTATATGTATGACAAACGCGAACTTTTTTCTGCCATAAGTACAATTTTTGATATAATTGTAAAATCATTTCCTCATTTGTTAGCAATATATTGACCATATTTTGATTTAAAATGGAGTAATAAAAAGTAAAGTAATGATGTAAAAGTCCAGCGAAAAAGTCATGTAATAATTAAGTAATTAAAAAGATTTGCTCTTTTACTGCACTTTTTTCTTTAGTAATTCAATTCAGGAAAATAAACAAATA